>JAFIRS010001934.1:0-272510 GCA_018342105.1 Gonioctena quinquepunctata | reverse complement strand
AAATTTGACTTGACACCAATCTTGAGAGATCTTTTATCCAACAATAATGACTATTTCCCACCTCATCTGTGATAAGCAATAAATTGACATGTCTTCTGAGTTTTCTCTGAGAGTATCGCAGGGGCCCAATCACCTCATATTTGACTCTCTTATTCTCAATCTTAGATTCCAAACCAAAAACATTGACTGAAATATCATTCAAATACTCAAACATTTTATATCACGTAATTTTACTGGAAAATCCATACCTTTACATTCAAGACAGTCTCATAATGTGGATAGGATGACACCTCCGATACATTTTTATTAGTGGGGAATAATGCAGAGTCACGGCCCATGCAAAGCAGCATTGGTCTTCATTTTTATGTTTCTTCTCTCAATGAATTCGGGAAGTTTCATGTATGATGATCCGCCAAGTGGACTGTATTTGTTTATGTTCACCTCAAGGAACATAATTTTTCACAACTCCATCCTGAAAAATTACTTTTATTAAACCTTTCATCATTGGAACAATTATAACTACAAACCTGAATCACGCTCCTCAAACTCCGTACTTTGGGCAATTATAATGTCACGAAACGCATCAAATAATCCATTCAAATCAGTTGATCGATCTGCTATACGATTGGGAGAATTGAATGATTTTATATCTGTCAATTCCTGTGTTTGAATGACATAACTTCCAAATACTTCCATGTTGACCTTGATGGAGTTGTGTAGTTTGATGTTTTTTTCCAATAACTCGAGTACTTTGGGCTTGATATCGTTGAAAAAAGGTGCATACTCTGTATACATATTCTCACTAGATACTCTGTAGCTGGAAATGCGACACTTGAATGCATTTTAATGAGGTGTACACCACCTCCCAAGTGAACACATGAATTCGTCCTGTGTGCGAGTGTTCTATTGTGAGAGTTGACTTGACAATATGGAAATGTCACATTACAACAATTACATGTATAGAGTGGTGCAGGTGGTGAGTCATCGCCATTGTTCAATTTAACTCGTTTCACTGAAGGACCTCCCTGGCAAGTTTCCCGTTGATGTCGACGAAGATTATCACTACGGGTGAAAGCTCTACCACAATCACACGAATACATTTCAACAACTTGTTTTCAATAGCTCACTGGAGGAGACACTGATTCGAAATACTCTTCTCCTGGAATATTTCAGTGAAATACCCCCACCATACAACAAGTCCGATGCGATGCGCAATCTGTATGGATTTTGAGGAGATTCTCTTGATATTCAACGCACTCATCAATACTCGCAGTTCACTCTTAGCTCTCTCACAGGACAAACGCCCTCCTCGCTTGGAGAGTACAAGGATTCATGAAGGTCATGACTACACAGAATATGTATGCCTACACCACAGCTTCAGTCAAGGTGAAACAAACATCGAGATCAAATCTTGAGGTTGCCGAAACAATCCCAACATTAAAACTCGAGGTCAAATCTCAAAGTCAAAACTTAATGTTATGAATCTCAAGGTCAAACTCAAGGTCAAAACTGAAGTCGAATCTCAAAGTCGACGAAACCCCATGTCAAAACTCAATGACAAATCTCAAAGTCAAATCCCAAGGTCAAACACACACACATTGCACACCTGCAACTATTCAAGGTCACACGTGACGTCATAGTGGTGGGGGGAGAGCCAGAACCGGCTTAAATCTCCTACTAGCTTCTCTTCCAGATTTCTAGAAAGCTTCTCTTCCAGATTTAAAGAATTTTCTTGAAGCTTCTCTTCCAGATTTCTAGAATTTTCTTGAAGCTTCTCTTCCAGATTTCTAGAATTTTCTTCAAGCTTCTCTTCCAGATTTCTAGCATTCTCTTCCAGGCTTCTTGAATTTTCTAGAAGCTTCTCTTTCAGATTTCTCGAATTTTGTTGCAGTTCTTCTTTCACGGATTTAGTAGTTTCTTCGAGTTTATTCATTACCAAACTCAAATCACCTCCGGAACTTCGAATAAAAATGTTTCGGGGTCCTCACCTTCTTGTATAGGTCCTTCTGCAAGTCTTTCCTGGAGTACTTGCTTTTTACCCGTTGTTTCCAGTTCCCTTTCCTCCAATTCCTGTTTCATTTCCCTACCTTCAAGTCCGCAAGGCGCACTTTTCTTAACACATTTTGTCTTTGACGAGGTATCAGTCTGTTTCACACGAAAAAGTTTATCAGTTTGTTAAAAATTCACTTCGCGAATTCTTTCCACGGGCCACCAGTCTATTGTCTGTTTCACGCGAAGAGTGTATCAGTTATATTCCCACGCACAATTGTCCACTTCGCGAAAACGGGCCACTGTCTATTTTCTGTTTCACGCGAACAGTGTATCAGTTTATATTCCACGCACAATTGTCCACTTCTGCGAAAACCGGGCCACTGTCTATTTTGGGCGTACAAAAAGGTCTATCAATTTATTTTTCTGACTATCCACTCCACGATCACTTGTTTATTTTCAAAATCTCACTTCCGACACCAATTGTAACGTAAATAAACTTAACTTGGTTTAACTAATTTATTTAACACTTAATCTACAACTTAATTTATATTGAGGGCTGTCTATTTATCTCCGATACAGCATTCTCGATGTTTCGAATTCTTTCAGTTGGCGACCGGCGTGTTCCAATTGTTTCCAATATTGACCGTTGTTTTCCGCGGCATAGCGGCTGGATGGTTCTCGAATATCTCCGGGGATGATCTCATCGTTGTCGACGGCAACGCGTAAGGCGACAGGTCCGGCCTAGGTTCGTTACAATATCATTGATTACAATATATATATTTGTCACGTCATGATGTATATATATATATATATATATATATATATATATGTATACATATAAAATAATAATAATATATACTTTAATCAACAATAAGTTATCAAAAAACTTTTTAACAAAAATTAAACCGACGAAATACGGAACTGAAAATAATAAAATAAAATAAACCTTCTTAGTCTCAGTAACTAAGCTCCTAAACTAATATAAGTAATAATTTTGAGTCGGCGCCAAACAAACACAAATGAATTAGGTAAGGCGTAAAATGATGGCATCGAGTTGCGCGGTGATATTCTGATGATTTTTTTGAAGTAATTTAATGATGTTCGTTGATTGTTTGTTTGGCGCCGACTCAAAATTAGTTACTCACATTAGTTTAGGAGCTTAGTTACTGAGACTAAGAAGGTTTATTCCATTTTTTACTTTTCAGTTCCGTATTTCTTTTTATGGCTGAAATATACTGATTACTACCTACTTGTTTTTTGATTACTTCCAAAATACTTACTTGCCCACCTTACTTCAACTATTACCAGTTAAATAATATGATTATCTACTTTTACTATCTGTTGTAATATGAATTATTTTTGTTGTTCTGGTTAGTTTATTTCATTACTTTGTCTCTCATAGAATATAATGATTTTGACGGATGTGGAACAGAAATAATGTCAGTAGCGATCTGTCATTGTCAACTACGTATGTGTGTGCCAATGTTCATAAGTGAAAAATCAATTATCCCCTATTTTTCCACCCGTAAGGGTATATAATTCCATTCGAAATCTAAATATAAGGTATACACTATCTATTTAAAAAAGAATCATCCAAATCGAAGAACCCAGTACAAAGTTATGCCTGATAGAATCGGTTAACGGACCAGAATTCAGAGGGTGAGTGATCAATATCCTTCATGTTGCTACCCTTAGGGGTGGATTTCATCTTTTAAATTCGAATGGGACCACCTTGGAAGTACACCCTATCCACTGAAAAAGGAATTATCGGAATCGGACGCCTCAGTAAAAAGTTATGCGTGATCATACATAAAAAAATGATGGAAAAAAAATATACGGGTCGACTAGAGAACCTCCTCCTTTTTGGTTTCGTCGGTTGGAAACCATTACAATGATGTCCATAACAAATTGCCGAGAGCGCCAGAAATGAAAGTATACACAGTAAACATACAAGACAAGGAATATAACATAAATTATGAATAAAACACGAATACCGACGAACCATAGATATAAAAATGTATGCAACTAGACATACAGTGGTTCCAACAACCTCTTAAGAAAAGAATTCGTAAAGAGTGTAAGAGTTCTTTTGGGTCAAGAAGTCTTTGAGCCTATTTTTGAAAATGAGAATATTTTGCGCACTTTGCACTTCTTCAGGTGAGTTGTTATAGATTCTGCAGCCAATGTAGTACAAGTTTCTTTGGTAAAACTTGGTTGAAGGCTTTGCCGGAAGCAAATTGTTCTTAAATCTCGTAGAGTAATTAGGTTTCGATCTGTTACAGCTAAACAATGAAAGATTCTTATGAACATAGCACGATATTTCGTATATGTAAGAATCAACTACGGTTAAAATTTTATTACTTTTATAAGACTCCCTGCATGAGTGTCCCTAGGGAAGATTACAGAGGATTCTCAACGCAGATTTTTGTAAAATTAATATTTTTGAACAATCAGTGCCAGCTCCCCAATTCATTATGCCACATCGAATTTGAGAGTGAAAATTCGCGTAAAACAGAGTGGGAGTATTTTTTGACTGCAGTGCTCCTTTAATGACCTCAATTTACCAAAGAGATTATGTATGTGAGATTCCCAGTTTAACTTTTGGGAAAATATAACTCCCAAGATCTTGACATCGTTTTGAAAACTGAAATTCTATGCGTAATTGTTACATAGCGTTTGATTGTGCCCTCGATGGAAAATGATAAAAACCGTTTTTTCCCTATTCAAATTTATGATTTTTTTTTCTGACCATTATAAACACCGAGTGTTTACCTCTTCAGCGGTAGCCATTGTTCGATCGATGCTAGTTTCCGTAATTAAGAAATTAGTGTCACCGGCATAACAAACCATATTTACATTTGGAATACCTTCGAGGAAAGATATGAGGTCGTTGGCAAAAATTATATATAAACGAGGTCCTAAAATATACCCCTGAGGCACTTCTTGACTAACGGTTTGACTGAAACTGTTGTTGATTTGCACTGTTTGCTTACGATTTTTTAGGTACGATTTAATGAAATCTAGTGTTATGCCTCGAACGCCAAATCGGTTCAGTTTCTCAAGTAAGAGATAATGGTCAACACAATCGAAAGCTCGAGAAAAATCAATACATAAACCAAGGGGAATCAACTTTGACTCAATGGCATCGACAATCTGAATATTGAGATCTGTTAAAGCTGTGTCTACGCCCCTTTTTTTCACGAATCCGAGTTGGTTACTGTAAAAAGCAAGGTAATCGCTCTGTAATTGAAGTACTCATTCGTGTCACTATTTTTGTAAATCCGAGTTATTCATTAATTATGCAAGATTGTTTTTTATAATTTTTTTTTCAACAAAACTATAGTGAACATGAGTTTTTCAATATCTGAAGCTATATCTAATATATAAAATTCTCGTGAAACGGTGTTTGTAATTAAACTCCTCCGAAATGGCTCGACTGATTCTCATGAAATTTTGTGTGCATATCGGTTAGGTCTGTGAATCGGACAACATCTATTTCTCATCCCCCTAAATGTTAAGGGTGGTCCACCCCTAAATTTTTTATTTTATTTTTTGGATAAAATTTGTTGTTTTTATTTTTTATGATACAGCATTCAAAAATACATACCACCCCAAATTTTCACCCTTGTACGATCAACCCCTATTTTTCCATCGCGATTTTTATTTTATTTTATTTTATCCACAGATCCGCAATAGGGTTGCAAGATGGCAATCGATAATAATAATTGTAGTACGATAAATTGAGAACGGGATAAAGAAAAAACGGGATAACAGGAAAACGGGATAACAGGATAACGAAAAAACGGGATAAGAGGATGACAGGATAATGGAATAACGTGAAAACGGAATAACATGATAAATAAAAAACGGGATAACAGGAAAACGGGATAACGGGATAACGGGAATAACGGGATAACGAAAAAATGGAAAAGCGGGATAACAGGAGAATGGGATAACGGGATAACGGGAATAACGGGATAACGGGAATAACGGGATAACAAAAAAGCGGGATAATGGGATGACAGGATAAGGGGATAACGGGATAACGGGATAAAGAAAAAACGGGATAACAGGAAAACAGGACAACAGGAAGCGGAAGGAGTCAAAAGCATAGTCTAGATGGAACAACATAAAGGGAAACATAGAAAAAAAGAAATTCTACGCGGACGAGAGATTTCGGGAAAAAACATTTTTGGGAACATAGAAATTTGGACAGGACAACGTCTGTCGGGTCAGCTGGTATATATATATATATATATATATATATATATATATATATAATTTAAATTTTCTTGGGATAGGTCCCAATGAGACATTGTCATTACGACATACTGTGGTGTTTTTTTTATTGACGTTTTGGCAGGAGACTTGTAGCGAGCTGAGTCAAACCGCGCTGGTTCGGAACTATTGTCCGGCAGATGACGCGGGATTATCGTTCAGAGAAATATATTTCGTTAAATGTTGGCACGACGGTGGCCACTTTTTGCTAGGGAATTTTTTTGATATTGGTGTCGAGTTCACAAACGAAAGATCCGACGAACCAACAGCCTTCTGGTTGGAAGTTAATTTATTACTGCCGTACAATTATTGAACTTTGAATTCCATAGGTCCAAGTTAACTTAACAAATGGTGTCAATTGTTTGAAAAAAGAAATTACAAGGGAAAATACTCTTCTTAGCAATTTTGATTATCACTCAGAAATTCAGATTTGGTCTTCAATATTATTCATAATTTTTCTTGTGGATTTTTTTAACGAATATCCTCTATTACTCCTGGATATTTTTTCTTAAACACGAATATTTTGAGAAAAGTATCCTCCGTCTTTGACTTGAAATTATTTTAAAGAGCACTCGAGATTCTTCGAGATTTTTTAAGAGGTAGGAACAATTAGTCCAGTTGTCAATATAATTAATAGTTTTGAATCTATAGGTTGGTTGTAAATGCATAATCGAACATTTTTCTGCTGAAATTGAGCAAAATAACGTTTTTCACAATTTTATAGCTCTACAACATGAGTTGCTTGTATATTTGACGTTCTCGTGCCCAGACTGATGAAATATTCCATAACACCATTCCAGTTCATCATCCGAAAAAAGTCTAGTCTGAACAACTCAAACATAGTAAAACATATTTTACGGTGGTGTTGATTCGAACAATCACAAATTTTGTGTTTATAGTAATACTAAAACAACCCATAAGTCTGGAGATCACTTAAGCTAATTAGTTTTGAGAACCGTGACTGTCATTCTGCTTTAGTGCCTTCCAATAAATCACTTGCCGATTAAGGAAAGCCCCTCTAGGAAGCGTGTTATGGTTTGATCTGGGAGGTGTATTTATAGACCGAGATATTTCCGTCTCTAGGAAGAAAAGGGGTCGAACCAGGTGAGTTTGAGAGGTATTGGAGGCACGAGCAACCAGTGTGTCTGATGAAATCCTGAGTTAAGTGAAACAATATATATATTTTGAAATAATAAAGAACACGCTTTGCGTCGACGGGACGCTAGCGATATTGTATTTTCATTTATCTTCATGTCATTCAGTCATTGATATGGTTCTCACTATATTTCGACTTCAGGAAGGAATTTACTTCCTATTGGTGGAAAAAAAGTTTTAAGCTATCACAAGGATATCTACATAACAATTTTGATAAATATCAGATCATTAACCGTTTGATTCACTAATTTGTATTTCTTTAAACATATTTTTAATGCCTATTTGGAAGTTGTAAGCTCAGACATTTCGAAAAAAATGCATATTTACATTTGCGGATGTTGGGAAATCGGCAAATGAATAACAATATGTTTTGTGTTTTTGTCAATCGTCGTAATTATAAAAACAGTTCTCATCTTTCGTCAAACATAAATGTACCTTACATTAAGAACACAAAATACGAGATTTTCCCTTGCAGTTGGGGTAATGGCATGGCAAATTGTCTCCAGCAGGTTGATTTGGTTGGATCTTCAAAAAATGTTTATATTATTTTGACATTAAAAAAAAAAGAATAACCATAAAGATGTTTTTTTTTATTATTTTCTTTCAGTTTCGAGAAATTCTTTACAAAAATTTAAAACAATCATAAAAAACTCTGATCATCATCAGTAAGACTCACTGTATGGGGTCGGCTTTAGAATAGCCCCATGGTAAATCCTGCCTGTCGTAAGAGGCGACTAAAAGGATAACCGTAGATGGAAGATGGTCTCATCGCCCGGTGAAATACCACCATATCGACTTTGTGTGCTGTGAAATGGATCATTCCATGTTTCAGTGTTCGGTCGATACTTTCCGGTCTCCCTCTTTCCTTTTCCCCAATTCCTCCTTTATTTTCAGGTGCATCCTAATAGTAATAATGATGAAGTCTCCTAGAGTAAAACACTCCGGGAGCAAAATACCTCTCCATTCGGATTTCCGGGCGAGAGGTACTCGAGGGGACTCAACATTAAAGATTAATTTTTGCAACATCCGCGGACTCAACAAGAACATCAATGACGTCCACCATCACCTACAGACGAAAAAACCAGATATTCTGGCTCTAACAGAAACACAAGTAAATTCGTCCACCAACAAGGTCCATATGCTTTGTCCTGGTTACGAACTCCATTCTCGATTCAGGTTCAAAGGTGGAGTCTGCCTTTACGCTAAGGCTAACCTTTCATGCCAGCGTGAAGAGAGTTTGGAACCGAAAGACTTTGATGTGATGTGGTTCAAGCTATCTGATACCAAACTGACTAAGTTCCTCTGCTGCCTTTACCTATCACCTAATGAACCTTCATATAACGACCTCTTTGAGTTTTTATCACTCAAACTGGACTACATTCAGGAGAACCATCCAACAGCTGAAACCATAATCATGGGAGACTTTAATGTACATAACGCTGCCTGGCTCAAATTCTCCAACAAAACAGATGATGCGGGTCGTCAAGCCGAGGCCTTCTCCATCACTCATGGTCTAGAACAACTGGTTGAGCTACCAACCCGCATCCCTGAAGTCAACAACCAGTCTGCCAATACACTAGATCTTTTCCTCACCACCAATCCTGACCCGTATAGAATAGAAGTTTGTGCTCCACTTGGAAACTCTGATCACACCCTCATCTCCACAACATGCTCTTTCCATTTACCATCGAGCTGCACAATACCACCCCGTCTCATGTGGCATTACAATTCGGCCGACTGGGAAGGTCTTCGTATGTTTTTCTCAGCGTTTTCATGGAAGAGAGTTTGTTTCTCTTCAGTAGATCCAACACGATGTGCTGAGACAATTTCTGAAATCATCATGTTAGGGATGCAAACCTACATACCGAATACCGAAAGAAGAACATCATCCGATAAGACCTGGTTTAACAGAAACTGCTCTAGAGCTGTGGCTTCCAAACAGGCAGCATACCATCGATGGCTAAAAAATCCGGGCCCTGAGACCAGAGCAGCATATGTCAAGGCTAGAGGCATATGCAAAGAGACAATAGAATGCTCAAAAAATGCCCACAATGCCAAAATAAGATCAAAACTTGGTGAATGTCCTAACGGATCCCGTTCATTTTGGTCTTTCGCCAAAGCTGTGGGAAGAAACTTCACTTCCAGCTCATTTCCTCCTCTAACCAAAGAAGATGGAACACTAGCAACGACTGCCCAGGAAAAAGCCAATATCTTTGCGCACCTATTTGCTGGAAATTCCACACTGGATTCATCGGGAAAACAACCCCCGAACATTACACCTATTGACAGTCACATGCCCGAGATCACCTTTCGCCAACGTACTATCAGAAAGATTTTGCTGGGTCTCAACACCAACAAAGCCTGTGGATCTGATGGAATCCCGCCGATTGTTCTCAAGGAATGTGGCCCCGAACTAACACCTGTTTTTTGCAAGTTGTTCAACCACTCTTACAATTTGGGGGTATTTCCGTCCAATTGGAAAATTGCAAGAGTACAGCCAGTCCCTAAAAAAGGCAAAAAGGCCCTACCTAGCAACTACAGACCTATCGCACTGCTATCTATTATTTCAAAGGTCATGGAAAAAGCCATCAACATCGAGCTCATGAAATATCTGGAAGACTCAGGAATTGTCAACGATAGGCAATATGGCTTCCGCCATCAGAGATCAACTGGTGACCTGCTCGCTTACGTCTCACATATATGGCAGCTATCTATTGAAAAGTATGGAAAAACTTCAGCTGTGGCATTAGATATCTCCAAGGCGTTCGATCGAGTTTGGCACCAGGGACTCCTCGCCAAGCTTCCGTCTTATGGCTTGCCCCCTCAGCTGTGTTCTCTGCTTGCTAGCTTTCTCTCAAACAGGTCTCTCCATGTAGTGGTCGATGGAGTTTCATCATAAATGCTGGTGTTCCGCAAGGATCTATTCTCGCACCAACACTATTTCTACTTCACATCAACGACCTGTTGAAAGCAACTTCATGTCCAGTACATAGCTTTGCCGATGATAGTACTCTCCATACCGCTTTCTCTTCCAGGGCCCCTATATCAGCCCGTGAAACCAGAAATGAACGAGGAAGAAATGTTAATAATATAAATATGGACTTAGCAACAATTCTCGAGTGGGGATCTAATAACTTGGTAGAATTCAATGCAAACAAAACACAAGCATGTCTTTTCTCTAAAAAAGCCGATCTCACTGTGCCTAACATAACTTTGTCAGGAGTAACCATACCACTGAAGTCATCCATATCGATGCTTGGTATTACTATCAGCAATAACCTCTCCTGGGAAAATCACGTGAGGTCCATTGCCAAAAGTGCATCCCAAAAACTTGGTTTTTTGTTTCGTGCCAAGAGCTATTTCACCCCCACTCAGCTGCTTATGATCTATAAGGCACAGATCCGACCTGCCCTGGAATACTGTTCCCATATTTGGAGCGCGGCACCTGAACATATCCTGAGGCTATTGGATTCTGTCCAAAGAAGGGCAATTCGTCTCGTCGGTGATGCCTCGCTTACAAACTCGCTCACTTGTCTGGAACACCGTAGAAAATTTGGCGATTTGTCTCTATTTCATAGATATTTTCATGGGCGATGCTCTTCTGAAATATCAACAATCGTTCCTGCTTTGGCAGTCTCTTCGAGACTAACCCGTCAAGTTCAGTCATCACACCCCTTCGTTGTCACTTTGGAGACCTGCAGAACATCACTTTCCAAAGACTCGTTCATCCAACGAACAGCGAGGCTTTGGAACTCATTGCCTAGGGAGGTGTTCCCCGAGGCATACAACCTCCAGAAATTTAAGAAGAACACCATCTCGTACCTTATTTCCCTTGATTCCCACGATGTTCTCTGAACATTACAGGATATCCCTTTTCGTGGGGACCAGAACATAAAAAAAAAATACATGTACACGAGCATGCGCACTCGGATACATTCAACGGTCAGGTAGCGTGCAGCTGCTATGTTGTGTCCTGTTCTATCACACGGACCTTGGACGCTCTACTTTCTCTCTCGCACCTATCAAATAGCTAAAATTCTAAGATTTGATAGCTTGGCAATAATATTGAATGTACGATTTTTTGCAGGCAAGCCTATACGATTGGTTTTGTAATTAAATTATCTTACCTATGATATCAATTTCGATTGGTTAACAGATCGGTGTAGTTACCTATATTGACTTACCTGTTCACATCTGCTTGCCAGGTAGCCATGCACAGAAATAAGTAGGCAAGCCTACCTAGGCATATTCTGAGTGTTAAAAACTATCAGTTGAGATGAAACTCATTCGGTTATCAAAAGAGTGAAGGTGATGAAAGAAAATTGATTAAAATTAATTCAATTAAAAATAGCTATGAACACTTTTCGATAGGCAAGTTATCATAGGCATATTTGTTTATAAATTATATTTGATAAAAGATATGTCTCATCGAGTTATCAGATCGGTGAAGGTCGACCTCCCACCGGCTCTTAGACTATGAGAAAAGCTTTCGACACCGTAGATCATACTATACTGCTTGAAACCCTTTAAGATATAGGAATAAGAGGTATACCACACGATCTTTTCACAAGCTATTTGTTGAACAGAAAACAAATTCTTAAAATAGGTGACATAGTGAGTGAAGAAAAAACCGTATCGTTTGGTGTGCCTCAGGGGGACGGTGTTGGGACCAATATTATTCAATATTCATCTCAACAATCTTTTCCTCCTGAATACTTGCTCCAAAATTATTAGTTATGCTGATGACACGGTCTTTTTCCGCAAAGATGATGACTGGTTTAACCTGAAATTGGAATTAGAACAAGATTCGAGTCAGATAAAGATGTGGTTCGATTATAGGCTATTATCAATAAATTTTGAAAAAAACATTATACTAACCATTCAGTAGCTATGACATAGCCCTGCCTGAATATGATATTGCTCTCTCCGATATGGCCGTAATCAGAAATGTCAAAAAAATTAAGTACCTAGGTATAATCCTAGATAGCCACCTTAGATGGGACCAACATATTAATTACTTGGTATAAAAATTAAGGTGCATTTTGTTTAAATTCAAAAGTATAACCAACATCCTCAATTTCGAACAAAAAATTATGATATACAAGAGATTAGTTCAATCACTTCTAAATTATGGCATAATTGGCTGGGGTGGAGTCTCCAACACCCTTGAGGTAATGCAAAAACGTTTTCTCAGATGCATTCTGCATAGAGACTATACCTACCCAAGAGACCTCCTATACGCAGAATCCGATATATTCGACCCAAGACAGCTGTTCTTTATCGGTATAACCACAGTCCAATACATACACAGACATGAATTGATCATCTCAGACCATAAATATAACACCCGTCACAAAAGTCAGTGGGTCAAAAAAATTATCGATATTTAGGTCCAAAACTCTTTAGCTCATTACCGATAAACCTGAAATGTGAGGCAAACCCAAAAATGTTCAAAAAAAATCTCAAACAATAATAACTGCAAAGATAGAGCAATAACCATGAAATTTTCCAAGCTCCTATGTGCTACACTTCCAAATATATCTCCCTATAGATACTTTCACATAATAATATTACCCCAATCAAACTCTTCAATACCACGTTGCCTGTTTACCTTTATTCGTAATTAAAGGATTAACCGTCGCGCTACTCCTGCCTCTTCAACAAATGAGTCAGTATTTTTGAAAACTAAAAATTTTGCGTCATGTATGTTCATCTTGATTTGAGACCTGCAATTTTTCTTCTTGTGTTTTTATACCATGTGCATGCCGCCACCATATGAATTTTATCATGTTAAGTTATTTCTAAATATGTAATCTACTATACTGTGTCCCTTACTAAATATGTCTTAATTAACTGTAATCGTTTCCCTATACAAATAATTCTACCCTATTTCACCTTATATATAATTGATATGAATGTTATATTTTATTATTATTGTTTTCCGACATGCGTCATGCATGTTCATCCTGACCTGACAATATGTGAGTTCTTTTATATATCTTATACCATATGCATGTAGCTCCCATATGAATTTTATCATGCTAAGTTTGTTTCTAAATATTCAGTCTACTGTATTATGTCCCTAACTATATATGTCTTACTTACTTGTAATCATTCCCCACACAAACAATTTAAACTTGTATATAATTAACATGATTGCCAACATCATTTAAAATCATCTACCATTCCTTACACACAAGCAGTTCTCTGCTTCTTAAGTTCATGTTTCGATTTATTCACCATATATTATTTAAAGGTACTTGTAGATATTTTGTGCAGAAAGTGAATAAATTGTTTATTATTATTATTATAGTTGATAATTCATTCCATTCAACTTTGCAAAACTGATTCTAGTAGCATCCGTGATATTGCTGTCAGAATATTTTACTTCTGGATTGAATAAAAAAAAAACTTGTATATTTTACAACACGATATTCTGGGCCCATACATAACCTGTCGACTGATGCAGTTTCTAGTAATTAAATACTGATGCTACTCTATACTTTACGTGTATATTAATAACTCTTTACATCAATCAAAATGATTATGACAACTATAGGGAGTTGAAATAACTCGAAACACAGCGCTCCTAGCGGTTTATTTTTTTAACGTTAAGGTAGCCTAACCTATACGTGGTTTCTCATTCAAAAATGTCCCGCAGCGGATTCCAACAAGTGAATACGGATGTTTTTCGAAAAGAAAGCCTTGCAAAAAGGGAAGGTTTATTGAAAAGATGCCACATAGACAATGTCTACGAACGAGCTGATAACAATTTTCTGATATGTGGAAGAGTTTTGCGGGAATCTCCAGGAGCTCACAGTTCAAAAACTAATACGAATTTTTATGAAGTCACAGTTGAGGTAAGTTCAAATGAGCACTGAGTGTATTGAATAAAAATAATCTTAGATGGTACATATATCCACAAAAAAATTGTCTGTGCGTTTTATTTCATTTTTAATTATACCAGACACGGAAATTGTTTGATAAATAGAAATATATATTATAACAGATATTATGAAAGATTATATGCATGAAATGATTTGGATACGCCTTATATTATTTGCTCATAATGAAAGAACATAACAATGATCGCTATCAATAATTGAATATTTCAGAATTTCATTTGGATTTGAATGGACTTATTAAATTAGACTGCATTATGATTCAAGAATTCAATTATAAATATTCCGAGGAATTTATCTTATTTTATTTTCATCAGCATAATTCTAATTGACACAGAATGTAATATAACCTACGAATATTTCTGTGCCTACTTTGGATCACTCACATTTTCACTCACATTTCACGAACAAAATCCACCCAACAATCATGGAATCATTATTTGTAGTTTCCATATTTTAAAATCAGAATATATTTTTCAATCTAATGTTTATTGTTACTGAACATCAATATTTACTATTACCTGCGAACAGCGGCTATCCACTTTTCTCTTCGTTCTTTCAGTCACCTTTGCCCCGGAAAATGATAAAAACAGAGCTCAGGAATTTTATACTCAGAATTCGAGCAACCAACGACGCCACAATTCTTTTTGATCCAATTTTTTTGCACAAAAACTGCAGTGGAATCCATTCTGGCTATACGACAGGCTACCCCGAAATTCAAAAATATCACCGAACGGTGGCGCTGTCAACATACTTCGACAGCCTATATTTCAAAAACAGAAATCAATAATTCATAAACTGAGTATATTCTTGAAGACTGTGTTGTATCCAACACAGATATCCTTTAATCAACTTCATGTGATGAATAAATAGAAAGGACGTTCACTTACTAATGCCTCCATTCTATTGGGCAAAATACCTTGATATCCTAATTTTCGTCTTCTAAATCACTTCTATTTTTCCTACTATTGGGGAAATTGACGTGAAATTTATCTTCACCAAATTTTAGGATCGAAATGATGTAATAATGTTAGTTGAATAGTTTTTCATCGCAATTTCGCGTCCGAAGTAGTTGATTGAGAGTGCTCTGAATAATTATTAGTTAGAGGTTGAGAGCTGTTTTTTTTTATTTGTACAATAAGGAGGGTTTTTCGAAAATAACTCAAAACTTGAATTGAAAAATTTCAACTTTCAGATTGTAACTACTCAAACTTGGTCATACAGAAATATATAAACGGTATACGTTTTTTTCCTCCATGTCCTTGAACCATGAACGTCAAACCAAAATCATGTATGATGATATCTCTAGACGATCATCAGAAATGATTTCATGCTCACTGTAGATAATATAATTCAACGAAAAATCAGAAGTTATTATCTCAACAAAGCGTCGTTGATTTGGTATGATGAATGCAAAAAAAAAATATGCTGATGTAGGGAATGTTCCTACAGAGTTTCGAAAAATGTGCCCCAGTGGATTCCTACTCATGAATGTTCAATACAATTCATCCCCTGAAGTTGTCAAATAAATAATTGTGCTGCAGATTATGCTATTGGCATAGATCTTGTGGAGTTGATAAGATCAACATAAGAAAATAGGTTAAACAACTCCGATGGATGCATGAAAAAACCTACTTCTAATGATATTACAACCCATATATGTATGCTGTAACGTTTACTTTTTGCAAAACGTTCATTTCAATAATCTAAGCACAGTAATATGAAATATAACAGCAAATAGATTACTTTTAAATCTGGTAACATTTCACCGGTGACATTACAGGTTATGACATCCATGAGTAAACGTTTTATTTCCACAGCTCGACGGATGCTCTGATTCTCCACCTCAGGGTATCATTCGAATATATTTTGATATTAGGGCTTATTTCGAATAATAAACTGTCTGACGAAAATAATTCCAAAACAAACCAAGTTCGATTTCATTTACAATTTAGAAAGTCACATGGAGTAGGTTAGTGTACCCTGGTGCGACGTTACAGAATAACCTCAAACAAAATAGCAAAAAAGTGACACTTAAGAATAAACGCTTTCAGCAAAGAAATGTATTGTTTTATGATTAGGATGATTTCTGTGGACATGTTTTTGGAACATACCTGACTGAACAGGAAATGAATAAAAAAAAATTGATAGGTGGAGTCTGATATTTATTTGAGAAGGACGGAGGTTGAAAATCTTTCATTTCTGTTCGTGGCTTCACTGAAAGAACTCGTGGGTGGTGATAGCCAATTAGCTATACCATCCCTATACAAAGCAGGAGGACAGCTTTGCTAAGAGGTGAATGTCATTTCCTAATTTCTGAAGGAATTCAAGGAAATTGTGCTTTGGTTAACATTGAAACATAAATGATTAAAAATGAAAATAGGTTCTTCGGACATGTTTTATAAAGATATTTTTCTTTTGTTTGATGCTATAGTTCTGCCAGGTCTTTAATCACAGCTCGTTAAGCACAGCTCGTTAATTACAGTTCGTTCATCACAGTTAGTGATAACAATTCGTTACAACAGATAGTTAATCATATCTTCAATTTGAATTGGATGTTCATCCATATATGAGATAAATCAATCAACAATAAGGAACATCACTAATTCACTCTCAGTACAAAAAGAGAAATTACACCACAAGAAGTTGCTAAATGAAAACAACTCATTTAGATACTGGCAGGATTGAGTATACCATAGACAGACAGAGAATCGGAGGATCCCCAGAGCCAAGGAGGTCTTGGAAGCCTGGATATCAACCATTGGATCAAACTAAATTTTGGTATTGGTATTGGGATGCCGAGGAAAATGTTGAACAAGATTGTGCAAACATTCTCTCATCATCGGCATTTTCAATTGGGGCCAACAATATTCTTCATTTTCCTTTTTGACAACGTTATAAAATTTATACTCATTATTGAAATATTTCTTGGTTTATCTATAATTCTAGATACTGCTAGATATCGCTCTGCTTGCCTCACTTTGTATAAGGAACGATATTTTTTATTTTGCCCCTTATCTAAATGCTGTTCTTCAGAATACTTTTTTTAAATTTATTTATTACCGATGGAAAGTTGGGAAAATACAGACTAATGCAGAGTACAAATTAAAAAAGGATTGTATCCGAATATAGTCTGGATCACTCCATTCCATTACGGCTTAACTTCTTCCAGGTAATTAGGGAATTCCTGGTATATCATAATGACAACACCAACTTTCGAGTATCGGTAAGCCTAATTGAGGGGTAGCTGTGCTAACTGGATATCAAGTTAGCACAGCCGTTCTTCTGCTTCAGAAAAATAAAAAACCGCACGACAATTATGTTGAGGTAATTCGACAATTGTCAAGTGGGTTCTTGACTGAAAAAATATTCAACTGATACACAGTGAGCGTTGCTGAAGGAAGGTTGAAGCATTTAATCCAGTGTTCGAACATGGAAACCATTTTTGCTCTTGAGATTCATTTGGGTGCCCGTTTACATAATTCACTGAGATAAACAGAATTCTGCCCTGCTTTTGAAAGGTTCAGAGTTTCATTGTGGCATTTGGAGAATGTTTTTGGTACAGTGATTTTATCTACAGAAATTGATAGAGAATAAGTTGGGTAAAGTATTTTTTACTGTTGATGGTGTCCAAATTTCAAGTTTATGAAACCAACTTCATTTTTCAGAAGATATAAATTTCTGAAATTTCTAATCACTTTATTAATTGAATCGTGGCCCTTGCCTCCACTATAAGAGTTATCCACTTGCACCTTTTGAGGAAGGATTATTTTGTAACTTTGAAAAATAAATAAAAACATGTTATAATGTTTGTTCCTGGATAAGTGTGAGTACACTATGAGATCCATTGTGTCCCCTTCTCTTGATGATTGTGTCCCCTTCTCTTGAGTGGTTGAGTGGTTCTCGACGTTCAAAGCTGATATTCTAGTCGGGTTCTTCTCAGAAAGTTAAGAATCTGGGATGGCTTCAAGTTGGCCAAATTTTCCTTTTCTATCTCATATGCTCCCATGTGAAGTGCCCTGGAGTTGCGCATTCTATGCAGTCCGAGAGAATGTGGATGGAGGTCCTCCTGGCAGAATCTGCATTTTGCTTTCCCTACTAATTCCAGTTTCCTCAGGTTTTATTCCAATAGATAGCGCTCTGTTAGGATTCCTGTTAGTATGCGGAGTTTGTTTTTGCTTAGAGTAATGCATACGGTAGATTTTTTCTGTTTTCCCAGTAGTTTCCAGAAGTATCTCCGTATATCCATCGTTGGAGGTCGTCCCAATATCATTATTTCTTGTGATTCACTTCAATCTTCAGTTTTCCCATTATTGCTTACCCCTCAAACGGGTTCAGGTCTCAGGAATGGCGATTCAGCCCCCTTTTTGCACGTTTATCTCTCTATCCCATTTCCCTCCACTCCAGTGTGCTTCAAACCCGCTTCTTAAGTTTGTTCAGTTTACCTAAGCAGTCCCAAATCATTTTGAGCTGATTATGTCAGAGCTCAGCGTATTGATGGCTGGTACAAGATGATGATCTCTCATCTGCGGTAGTTGCAATGTTGAACTGGTCTCATTTTTCTATGGCGTGTATTTCCTGACGAAAAATACTTGGGGATTTTAAAAAATTTCCAGAGTATTCCGTTTTAAGCTCATATACTCCTTTCCCACTGTTTCAGAGCCATCTCTTCTATATCATTCTATGTGTGTTTTTACAACATTAATTATTGATTTGTTGAAAATATGAACAGGATGTTCATAAAATCAGATGTGGAATCATCTGCGACTGAAAGATAAACTTTAGTCACTATCTTCCATCGTCAAGATAACCTCTTGTGGGGTATTCATGTTGATCGTGGAAGCGTGAAATAGATTTTCGTCGACAAAAATATATTGAAGACCTAGTGAATGCGATGCCTCTCTTGCATCAATGTTACGAATTATTTCTGGTGGGTACTCTCTTTCGAAAAACATTCTTCTTTGCCTCATCCATCTTTATGAGTTCTTAATTGAGTCTGGAACTGAAAATCAAATAACTATCTGAATGAAAATGCAAATTTTCAATTTCAGATTTTTTCTTTTGAGTTAGGGTCTTTCCAGAATATCTAGCAGATGTAGTTCAATGTCCAGCGTGGCTTTAGCCGGGGAAGTAGTTGTTTTCTGGTGGTCATTCACAAAAAATAACTTCATTTTTATCGTAGATTTCTCAATCAACAGAAAAATCTTTCTATTCAATATTCAATTGAGAATGTTTCCCTTTTCATTATTTATTAGGTTAACAAACATTCTCAATATTTTTTTCTCGATCAAGGCCATTCTCCATCTTCCGATGTCTAATGTTCTGATGTCCTCTTGGACATCATTCAGATCGAAGACATCATCATCATCATCTTCGACATCATTTAGATTTCATATAGTTCATGGTTCAAATGTGACAAACTGGTTGTATGATGTTGCTGTTAATTCTGTCTCAATGATTTCGTCGGTACCCTGGACTTCAGTAGTGGGTGCGGTAAGCTCCATCTCCTCTGACGCAGAGTATATTTCATTGATATTGGCGCCTAGATTGTTCGAAGCTATAATCGGGCACATGTATGCGTTTTCAAATGTTGTGAACTTTTTGTATTTTGTTTGATCTTCATGTATTTTCAGTCCCCTCAACATCGAATCTATGTCCAGAAGTGTCACATCTACTGAGGGTCTTTCACTTCTTCTGATGATGCTTATGTCATCTGCATATGTTGTTATTTATGTGGATTCCACTTTTATTCAATTTTTCTGTAGATGCTCCGAGAACTGAATTGAAGAGCATTAAAGAGGAGGGTAACCTTACCTAATACCTGAGCCAATGCTAAACAAATCCGTTAGTTCCGTATCAACCCTACCCACGGCTTTGAATATCGAATAGAAATATTTTTCTGTGAATTGAAAAATCCATAATAAATGAAGTTATTTTTTGTGAATGTCTAACAGAAAACAACTACTTTCCCGGCTAAAGCCACGCTGGACATTGAACTACATCTGATAGATATTCTGAAAAGACCCTAACTCAAAAGAAAAAATATGTAATTGAAAATTTGCACTTTCATTCAGATAGTTATTTGATTTTCTATTCCAGTCTTAATTAAGAACTCATAAAGATGAGAATGTTTCCCTTTTCAATATATCTACATAGTTATTGAGATTTTTTTTGTCATGAACGCGAAGTTCCAGATTCTTACCTTGCGGTTCTAGTTTATTCTATGGTGTGTTATTTATACTGGTCTTGATAGCTTCCAATTATTCATTTATATCTATCTTTCTTCCAGTTTTTCGAAGCTCTTCACTTTTTTTTTTCTAGTAGAGATTATTACATGGAGAAACATTTTTGTCTTTACTTACTTTAGTGGTGCACTTCTGTAAAAAAAAATCGAAATATCAGCATAGATAATATGGATTTTTAGTCAGTTCAATCGATTCTGAAGTATTTGATCTTTCAATTGATAAGTGATGTCTTTAGTAGGAACATCACTGAGAAAATGAATTTGCAATTCATCGCGAGATATGACCATTTTTTCGTTATCTAAAATCATTCAGTATATAGAGAAGCTGACACGGTTTCCATGAACAGTCGAGCTACACAAGTGAAACTAAAATGAAATTCTTATTCGGAGTTGTATTTTTTATTGTTGCTGGTATTGTGACTACACAATTCAGTGATAATGAGCCAAGTAAGCATGCCCATTTCAATTAAATTTTGAAATAGATTAAAATAATAAGAGTAACTCGTTTTCTCTAACTGAAAAATAAGTTTTGCATTTTCCAAAGTTGAGATATTTGTTATATTGATGAGATGAAGTCCAATATCGAGCATTAGCGTAATGCCAGGAAAAAGTGTTTTCTTTCAAATACTGAAAAAAATTACTTCATTTTTAGATCTTTGATTTTTATTACATTCGGAAAAATAATTTCTCTTTGATTTTGCTTTGATATTATAATTGAAGATTATTTCATTTTGGGTACTGTTCAGACGCATGATGAAGGTTATTTAGTTTTTCTCAAAAACCCTTAGACCTAGAGTGGTCTTTATAGTTTTTAATTGGACTTTAGGAAATTTTCACAGTTTTAGCTCAGGTAGTTTCAGAGGTGAAGTGAGAAAAGTGTTTTGGCTCCTGCTATCACGATTTTTTTATGTATTTTTCTGAACGAAACTCTTCTGGAAAAATGAGAAATGCAGGAGGTATCCGCAAAAATGGCCTATATCATCGAGACTTGGCTATTTTTTTAAGACATATGGGATGAGTGTTTCCTTTTCCGTACGTGAATATAACGAGTGCAATGGAAATTATCGATACTTTTCTGAAAATTTCCCCGAATGTATTTTTAGTTGAAAAAAAAAGGACGAGTGCACGTACTGCGCGAGTGCCTTTTTGTTGCATGTGCAAATTTGTCAAAAACTATAGATATATTTCCATTGCACGAATTGTATTTCATGAAAGAATTTCATGAATCAAAAATTCAAATTTTTTGTGTACCCTTGTAAGTATAAAATGCCAGTGTCACAAAAAAATGTCAACTTTTTTTTAAATAAAGTAATCACCTCTCGTTGTCCTGGACAATTTTGCAACGCTAAGAGATTGATCAAAACATCGATATTCTTACCCCAAAGTTTCGATTTGGAGACATTTCAAGAGTTCCTTGCTGAAAAACAGTATGTTCTGGTACCTATAATAATAGTAAGTTGATACTTTTGGGGCACCCTGTACTGTGCAATTATCTGATAATCTGATAAAAGGTAATAAAAATACCCGTTATCAAATAGAAAAGAGCTGATGATCTTCAAACTGCTGAACATATTTTCTTGAATCATAGCTAAGAACATTATCGATCAAGTCACCTTTAAAAACAAATCGGTTCATTCGTTTTGGAGCTCCCCTCTGCTGGCGTCGGAGGTTAACAAAATAACAATAAATGGACACATCTGAATTCTCAACTTTTTCAGTTCAAAGAATAAACGAAAAAAATACAGTGATATGATAACAGACTCATAATGTTGATTATTAGATAAAGTTATATGTAAATAGTAAGAGGGTGGACTGTACAAAATCCGACCCAATAAAGATATGTTTCCTTCAAATCCATATAATTTCTCTACATAGTCTCCTTGTAAGTTTACACACTTCTCTCAACCATACTTCCATCTCTTCAACCCGTCCAACTAGTACTTGGCGTCTTTACCTGCAAGAAATTATTGTTTACGAAGATCATGGCTTCCTCAGTTAACGCAAATGTCTTCCGAGCGCAATTATAGAAATAGGAATATTTATTTATCTTTTGTGACATTACAAACATGTATAGGACAAGTCAATCACCTGCTGTAAAAGGTGTATTTAGAGGTTATCTCAAAATTATGAACACGAATAATATATAACAATATACAGTTGGTATGAATAAAATAAAATAAAATAGTATTAAAATAGTACATTTCGTATAAACTAACATGTATTTATTGCACTATACAGACATATTTATGCAAATACAGATGGAATAGACAAAGACAGTTCCTACAAGCTATCATGGATGTATTCTTTTACACTATAGTAGTATTTTTCTAGCATTAAATTTTTTATGGTCCTTTTGAAACCACTGAAGGAGTCCATACTTGTAAAAGTTAGTGGGAGTTTATTATAAATTTTCATTCCCATGTATCTAAAACTATTTTCAAGTTTTGTAGTTTTGTGTCTGGGGACACATAGATGATCAGAATTCCTGGTATCATAATCATGATTTGAAGAATTCAGTTCAAATTTATCAATATTTTTTCTTACATACAAGATACAGTGGTAGATATAAATGCTGTAGAACGACATAATTTCATATTTAATGAATGTGGGCTTACAAGTTTGTCTGAAGTCTAGGCTGAACATTTTTCGTATGATCTTTTTCTGTGTTATGAATATTCTATTGGCATCTGTGGAATTTCCCCATAAGATTAGGTTATAACATACTGTACCTAAACTGTAGTAGACATTGATTACTGCACTGGTGGGCATGCAGCCTTTAATTCTTGAAATTGCATAGAAGGCCTTATTCATTTATTGTTAACTGCGTTAACTTGCTCTGTCCATCTGAGACTAGAATCAATATGTAAGCCTAAG
Source organism: Gonioctena quinquepunctata (assembly GCA_018342105.1). Lineage (NCBI taxonomy): Eukaryota > Metazoa > Arthropoda > Insecta > Coleoptera > Chrysomelidae > Gonioctena > Gonioctena quinquepunctata. The sequence continues at coordinate 249,065 of JAFIRS010001934.1, read as the reverse complement.
AACTTTGTTGTTGTGGTTGATTCATATTACTTTCGACTCGACATGTTAGAGAAGATGAGGTGGACGTAATATTATTGGAATGAAAATGTACACACTCTGTCTTATCGATATTAACCATTAGACCGTAACATTTACACCAGTTCACGAAAGAATTTACAGTATCTGCAATGGATGGTATGAGTTCCTCTGAGGTATGTGCCGTGACCGCCAGTGAGGTATCGTCCGCATATATCGTCAGTAGTTGCGATTCTAGTTGAAGTGGTGAGTCGTTTATAAAAAGTAGGAATATTAGCGGTCCGAGCACAGAGCCCTGAGGAACTCCTCTATTCATAATATGAGAGTTGGATATAGTATCCTTTACTTTGACTGTCATTTTCCTATTGCTGAGAAAGTCCACAGTCCAGTCCAAGGAAATTCCTCTGAATCCAACATTGTACAATTTATTCTCGATGAACTTTATGTCTAAACTATCGAAGGCCCGCGATAGGTCGAAAAACAGACCTGCCACGTGCTTTCCCTTATCTAGTTGCGCGTAAACATGCTCAAAAAGATTGCAAGCAGCAGTTTGTGTTGATCTGTCTGCTCGAAATCCATGTTGGTGTGTGGTTATGAGCCCGTTGATATTTAAAAAATGTATCATCCTACTATAAACAATTTTTTCAAAGATTTTAGAAATAACACTCAGCGCTGATACTGGTCGATAATTGGATAGGTTTTCAGGATCATTTTTCTTGTGAATTGGAATAACTTTAGCAAATTTAAGTGACGATGGAAACTTGCCTTCTATAATCGATAGATTTATAAGATGACTCAAGTGATTTGATAGAGATTCAACACCTGCCTTCAATATTTTTACTGAAAAGTTATCAATGCCTGTACTAGGCTTGGTTTTCAGGTTTTTTATCACATCTCCGACTTCCTCTGGTGTTACAGGATTGAAAAAGAATGTTTTGTTGAACATTTTAGATGTAGTACAAGATGTTGGCCTCGAGTTTATAAAATAGTCATCAAGGTCGTTTTCCGTTACGTTAGCAAAATATTCACCAAATGTATCTGCTATATCTGAAGGACATGTTGAAATTTCACCATCAAAGTTGATTGTTAAATCCGGGTTTTTTTTTGTTCATCCGATTTCTTTGTTAACTAAATTCCAGATTGTTTTAGGCTTATTATTAGACTTGACTATACGTTGTTCATTGAATTGCCGTTTGGCATTCTGGAGTAAATTGTTATGTTTGTTTTTTCATTTCGATATAATTCTTGGACGTCGCTTTTTTCCAAATTCTTACTCAACCAATGGAGTTCCTTCAGATTTTCACAACTTTTTTTCACTTCTGTTGTAACCCAACCTGATTCTTTATCGACATGCTGCTTTCGATATTGTTTTTTAAGAGGGCAATATATGTCTATATAAAAGGTCAAAATGTTCATGAAGGTGTTTGTACAGTCTTCAATATTAGATTGAAGATACACTTCTTTGAAATCTGCTGTGGACAATGCATTTTTAAATTGATCCATATTTGGTTCAGACATGTCACGATAACAGGTTAATATTTTATTTTTGATAGATTAGTCCGAGTTGCATCATCAACACTCAGGGTAAATATTCTGTGGTCACTGAAATGACCCTCATAGACTTCAGACTTACAGTGATTTAAATAAACATTGGTTAAAATATAATCTATTTTTGTTAATGATGTTTGCCCTAACTTATTTATGAAGACCCTTGTGGGGGCCAAATTAGTGCAATTCAGATTGTAACTTATAATTAAATCATATAGACGTGTTTTGTTGTTTGAATTTGTCGAATAGTCAATGTTCAGATCCCCACAGAGGAATATATTGCGATAAGACTTACTGCATAGTTCCATTATGTCACATAGTTTGTGAAAGAATATGTCCAAGTCACCTAATGGGGGCCTATAAACACGTATGACACATGTTTTGCAAACAGACCCTTCTATCGATACTGCGCAGCACTCACAATGCATCTCCTCAATCAGGTGTGAGATTTCAATTGGTTGGAACTTTAGATCCTCTTTAATGTAGATGATGGTTCCTCCATGGGTATGAGAAATACGGCAATAGTGCGAGGCGATTACACAACCATTCAGTGTCATAAATTCGATATTATCTCGACTACACCAGTGTTCCGATAGGCTCACTACGTCAGGAGACTCCTGAATTATTAGTAATTCCAGTTTTATCAGTTTATTTCTAAGGGATTGAGCATCCAGTTGCACCAGTTTGCACCAGTTCTATTCGGTTTATCGTTGTGAACGGATTCTCTTGGAGTTACATTCCTAAAAAAGATTGTGGTTGGCCATTTAATGCTCCTGCATCCATGTCCCGATCTTCCAGAAATCTCTTACTCAATCTAAAGTTAAATCGCTCAAACGTAATTTCCTTTGGCCAAAAGGCTGGAGTGTATATTATCTCCTTCAGATTTGGATCAACTCCGATCAGGCTTAGGGAACAGAAAAAAGTTGATTGGGGCTAGATCTGGTGAGTAAGGAGGGTGGTCAAGCAGTTCAAACCGTAATGCAAGGATTTTCGCCATGGCAACCGCTATTTCTGCCTTCAGCTTGCCAAGTAATGATGTGTAGTATGCTCATGTAATGGTTTTTCCCAGGACAAACAAAAATCATTAATTAATTTTAAGGAAACAATGGTAATTTACATCGATTTCAGAGAAAAACTTTCTGGATAAAAGTTGTGGAGCACATGAAGCTGTATCAAACGGCCTATGGTTTGAAAATGAATGATTGTGTACTCGTGAAGTGTTGAGGTAAGGTAGTATTTCCATGAAATCTACCTGAAATGGGAGATTCTCACCATTTTTTAATGAAAAAAATTATCAATTGATTGAATTGAAATGTATTTCTTATGGCATTTCTTTAAAACGGGAGATTGTCACATTTCTTTTATGAAAAAAGACAATTGATTCAATGAAAATGTATTTGAATGAACTTTATTTAAAACAAGATATTATTACACTTCTCCCATGAAAAAAAAAGCTACTGATTCATTAGAAATGCATTTCCAATATATCTGAAACAAGATATTGTCACACTTCTTTCGTGAAAAAATAAATCATTTGATTCAATAAAAATGTATTATTCCTGAACGATGATTTTCATCGGTTTATGGATTAGTATATCAATTTAAATGAATTATCTTATCGACATATCCTGGTGTCATTGAGATGAAAGACATCAAAATAATTCTATAGATATATTATGGCCACATCATATATCAGATCTCAAGTAGGTATACAAAAAAATCGAAAGACAATGGGTACAAAAATCACATTTTTTTATTCATTTGAACACAAACTATAAAAAGATTGAAATATGGAAATATCAATCCATCATTAAATTTGCCGCTTCATCAAGATACATGAATCCACCTCACTCGAAAATCCAAAGCGATAATTTGATAAAAGAATTATATGCCAGATGAGATAAAATAGCAAAAATATACATAATTCAAAGTTCAAATGATGATGAGTTTAGTAAACAAAAGTACATGTCAAGTTGTTGCTACATTTTTCGAATCATCCAAAAACTTCTTGAATCAAAAATATATTATTTGATTCTAACAAATAACTGAGGTGTACGCAGATACAGTTACTTCTTATCTACAACCTCCGATGGATACCCATTTCACTTCCATTTTGAGTCAGGTGAAGAAACCTGAAGTTAAACCTCATCACTAACATGCTAATATTTGAGTATTTTATTCTTGGGTCCATTTTGCGAAAAAAACTTCATATGAACATATGTCCTAAAGGTCTTAACTTTTGAACTACAGGGTACTAAACTTTTAAGAAAAATATCTTTTTTTTTTCGTGATAACTTTGGTATGACCATATATATTTTTGTGAAACGTAGTAGTCAACTTCTATGTATCAGTGGCGTTCGTGCGGGATTTGCACTGAAACATTTTGAAGAGAAAAGCGATACGCCACCGCCTTTTCTTAAAGTAAAAATTACTTTTGAAATGATTATTTCTTTCTGAGCAAATCTGGTCGGATTTTGAATAAAAAAATGAAATTCATTAATTTGCACGTTGTTATGAAATTGGGTATTATCAAGTACTAGCGGACCCGACAGACGTTGTCCTGTCCAAATTTATATGTTCCCTAAAATGTTTTTCCTGAAAATTTTCCCGTTATCCCGTTATCCCATTTTCCTGTTACCCCTTTTTATCTTTACCCCGTTATCCCCTTTTCCTGTCATCCCGTTATCCAGTTTTTTTGTTATCCCGTTATTTCCGTTATCCCGTTATCCCTTTATCCCGTTATCCCGTTTTCCTGTTATCCAGTTTTTCCTTTATCCCGTTATCCCGTTTTCCGCTTATTCCCTTATCCTGTCATCCCGTTATCCCGTTTTCCTGGTTTTTCGTTATTCCGTTATTCCCTTTATCCCGTTTTCCTGTTATCCCGTTTTTTATTTATCCCGTTATTCCGTTTTCCTGTTATCCCGTTTTCCTGTTATTCCGTTTTCCTGTTTAAAAAAAAATTAAAAATAGGGGTTGATCGTAGAAGGGTGAAAAGTAGGGGTAATATGAATTTTTTTATTCTAAGTCATGACAACATAAAAATAAAAATCTTGTCAAAAAAGAGAGGGGTTGATCGTAAAAGGGTGAAAATTTAGGGTTGTATGTATTTTTGAATGCTGTATCATAAAAAAAACAAAAAATTTCGTCTAGTCTAGAAAATAAAATGAAAAATTAAGGGGTGGACTACCCTTAACATTTAGGGGAATGATTCGTGAATCTAAACCATTAAATCTTAATTTTTCTCATACTTTCGACACCCTGTATCTCAGAGGGGATGCATTTTACGACATACCTTGATAGCAACTTTTCACCTCGAAATAAGGTGAGGAATCTGTAGTCGGAGTTTGTCGGTCTTATTCTGACTCATCCTGTAGAGTCTGGCAGATCAAAATAAATGACAAGCCAACGAAACTGTACATACATTCACTTTAACCAAGACTTTTCTTAAAATCCACAACGTTTGAAAACTATTTGAAATGTAATAAATTTTTACACAACCGCACGGAAGAAATGTTGTATTGTATAGCACGTCACTTAGACGATATTGTATAGCACGTCACATAGACGATAGGTCCGTTTTTCGATTTTTCAGGTGTTCTTTTGGGTCTTCCCTATTTTTTTTGTTTTTAAACCACCCCTGTATTGGAGAAAACGAAACAAAAAAGAAATCATTCAAATCGGTCAAGCCGTTTTTGAGTTTAAGCGAGACTAACGAACAGTAATTGATTTTTATATATAGAGATTAAAAACGTAACTAGTAGTTAAGAAGCAGATTTTGTTTTGTAAGCATAAACAGTTTCGACAGTTGTCTACCTAGTCTAGTTGTCACGTATTCAAGTCATGAAAATTCAAAATATTGTTAAATAAACATGATCCATTTTACGAATTCTGAGTTTGCCCTACATACAGTGTGCCCCATTTAAAATGGAACCACCCCTGTAAAATACGCATTTTTCAGTCATTCTCAATTTTTTTTTATTAAGTATCAAAAACTGTATTTCGACAGAAATTTTCATAACTTTAGTTTCATTTCCAAGGCACTCTATGGTTTTCTTTCTTCGTTAAAACCGGCAAAAGGTTATTAGGCAATTTTTGTTTTGAAATTTGACTACACCACTGGATTCGTAGTCGTTATAAATGAAAACCATGAACATTTCATAAAAAAATATTGGTTAACAACGAAGTTACAACAACTTTAATTTTGGAAACAAAGTATTTGATATTAATTTTCATTGAGATTATAGACAAATTTAAAATCTGGCAACACTGCCGATACAAAGTAGAACACCAGTGAATGTGTACAGCGAAAATCCGAAGTCAATAGCTCATTCCGTTCTACAGTTATAACTCCTGAAAATATGGTAATGTGAGCGATTTCGGGGGGAAGCGATTTTGTAATAAAAATCTAACTACGCCACTGGATTTGTGAATTATATTCCCTCAAAATAATTCATTTGAGTTTAGGTTATGAGTGTATTCGAAAATAACAGAAAATTAAGAATTCATTTTCAAGTTATGCAGTTTTCAATAGCCGATAAAAACGAAATGAACCGAATCAAGTTTTAAAGTATCAAAATTATTTATTCAATAATAAAACAGAAAGCAGGACCAAAAATGTTCCTTTTTTATTCTGCAAAACTCAACTGAAACAAGCTTTTAGAGAAGGTATCAATAATTTGAGGAAAGCTGAACTAATACATTGGGCATAGGTATTGTACTAAATCAATAGTAGGCTGTGATTTAGTACACCACAAACCGCTCACATTACCATACTTTCAGTAGTTATAACTGTTGAATGGAATGAGCTATTGACTTCGGATTTTTGCTGTACAAATTCTCTTGTGCTCTACTTGGTATCGGCAATGTTGCCAGATTTCAAATATGTCTTCAATCTGAATACAAATTATAATCAAATACTTTGTTTCCAAAATTAAAGTTATTGTACCTTCGTTGTTAACCAATATTTTTTTATGAAATTTTGATGGTTTTCATTCATAACGACTACAAATTCAGTGGTGTAGTCCAATTTGGAAAAAAAAAATTGCCTAATAAACTTTTGCCGTTTTTGACGAAGAAAAAAAACCATAGAGTGCCTTGGAAATGAAACTAAAGTTATGAAAATTTGTGTCAAGATACAGTTTTTGATGCTTAATATTAGAAAAAAATTTTGAGATTGACTGAAAAATGCTATTCTACAGGGGTGGTTCCATTTTGAATGGGTCACACTGTATATAGGCTTGCTGATGGAACGCACTGAAAGCCAGGCGGTTATATGAAGACCACTTTCCAAATAAACATATTCCGGATGCACGAACATTTTCAAACCTTCATAGAAGGTTGTACGAAAAGGGAAGTTTTGAACCAGATAATCATATAAAAGGAGTACAACATACTGTGAGAACACCAGAAATTGAGGTACCGGTTTTGAATTCTATTGAGGAAGATCCTTGATTAGGTACACGAAAAATTGGGAACAATTTGATTATCTCACATATTCTTGTTTGGAAAATTCTCCATGAATTTTCATTATATCCCTACCATATCCAACGGGTTCAGTCGCTACTCCCTCACGCCTTTCCATTACGGATGAACTTTTGCCAATAGTTTCTTCAAAAATGGTATAAAAATCCATTATTTGATATTGAAATTGTATTCACCGATATAGCCAATTTTTCCAGAAACCCCATCCGAAACTTTCACAATAATCATTTGGGCTGAAGAAAACCCAATCTTGGAATCCCGTCACCAGAAGCAGTTTTCCATCAACGTGTGGTCTAGAATATGCGCTGATTATTCAATTAGACCCTATTTTCTTCATGCGAGGTTGAATGGGCATAATTTTCGGCAGTTTCTCGAAAAAGAATCGCCAGCTTTGATGGAAGATGTTCCCATTTCAGTAAGAAATCGACTGTGGTTTATGCACGACGCACTCCATTTCTCTGGCGCGCGAATATTTAAACCAAAATTACAATAACCGCAGGACAGGTCGCGGAGGACCACAGCCATGGCCACCTAGGTCCCCGGACCTCAATAAGTTAGATTATTTCATGTCAGGTCATCTTAAAACAATGGTTCACAGCACACCAATTCATACTGAAGAGCAGTTGAGAAATCGCATCATAATTTCTTGCGAAACTATTAGAAACAGTCCCGACATTTTCCGAAGAGTATGTGAGTCCATGAGAAGAAGAGCAGAGGCATGTATATTTGCAGAAGGTTCACATTTTCAACATCTGATTTAATGATTTGTGCGTTCAGGGTTATTTTGTGTAGCATTCCAATATGTATTCAGATTACTCTAATTTTATAATTTCATCGTTTAAAAATCATTCTGTTTGATACATTTTTGTTTAAAGATATATTAATTGTTTTTCTCGTAAGTGGTTCAGCGAGATGCAAATGAATGAAATTAATTTTTTTAGGCAAAAACCGTACGTAAAACGAAAAAAAGAGGAGACCAGATTTGCTTACAAAGGAATGAAGATTCCAGAAATAATTTTTACTCTGAGAAAAAGCAGTGTCGTATCACTTTTCTCTTTAAAATTATTCAGTGCAAATCCGCACGAACGCCACTGGTAAGAATACAAAATTATGTTGTACTGAAAAAAATGCATTCTGATGCATAGAAGATGCGTACTACGTTTCACAAAAATATCTAGGGTCATAACAAAGTAACCATAAAAATTGTTTTTTTTTCTTGAAACTTTAGCACCCTGTAGTTCAATAGTTAAGACTTTTAGGACATATGTTCATATGAAGTTTCGAAACGAAGTTCCTTTACGCTGCTTGCGGTAGGTGTAGACTGGTAGAAATCGTCACGTAAAAAAAAGCTTTTAGTCCCCTCCATGGACTTTCTCTCTATCTGTCTCCTTCTATTATATACGAGTATATGTGACAAGCGTCTAGCCCTTGCTCATATGATTCCTAACGGGTGCACGGAACCATCCGAACTTCTGTTCTGCTTGCGGGAAATTTAAAATAATACATGAGCGGTGTGTTTGGATGATTACATTCTTTTTTGTACATAATTTCTCATGTGTTTCGTATGCCGAAGTTGGATTGATGGCACGTCAATTTGATATAATATAACGAATAGTATTATCAGGAAAAAAATACCTTTTATTCTGGAAGGAGTTTGGAAAAAGGATATATAGATATAGTATTGCATAATGACAATTAAATGTGATGGAATAGAAAACTTGGAGTTGAAGAAAAAGCGTAGGGGTCTCACGACCACACAAATTTTTTTTTCCTCAATATGGACCAGAGAATATTATTAAGAAACACCCTGTATATATATATATATATATATATATATATATATTGTTATGTTAGGAAGGACCAGTAATATATTTTAAAGATGAAAAAGAAATAATTTCATAAATAAACCACAAAAATAATAAATACTTAATAGTTAGTAGTTCATAAGAAATTGTTTTACATTTTTTTTGAGATTCTTTTTTCTTTATGAAGCCTCTGTATAATATTGATGGGTAAAAATATGCAAATACTATAATGCAATCATTTTCATACATTGTCAAAATGATTACAACCTATAATTGTTTAAAATACAACAAAAAAGTCTAGATTTACAAAATCATTCTGAATTAAATGTGAACAAATTATAAGCTTGAAACACACAGTATATGAAATTGCATCTAACTAAAAATAGCCAATGGGAGAACAAAAAACTTCTTGATGACAATAGCCAATCAGGGAACAGAGATGGTTAGATAAAAGATTTGAAATTGTGGAAAAGTAAGAACTGAGAAACGTCAAAGATAATTATCATCAAATATTGTATTTAGTTTATAAGAAATGTAAAATATATTAGTTCATAAGTTTTCTCAAATAACACCAAATTAATGGAAATGCGACAAGGAAGTGCGTGAGTTTGGAAATTCAAATAAAATGGACAAAACAGAAATGAAAGAAAAAAAGAAATTTTTGAAGAGAACCAGGTACAAAGATTGGAAAGAAAGAAATTTAGGATTTTATTAATGAGAAGATAGTTTTTCAACAATAAAAAACCAATACAAACTCTGAATAATCTCGACACAAAATAAACAAGGATAAAAGAAGATTACCTTTTTGGTTCTCCACATGAAAACTTGTCCAAGCTGATTTCGTGGATTTTGGATGGTTCCTTTTGAAATGGTGAGTTCCTGAGAGGAATGGATGAAACAGGAATTCAGATTATGCCAGGTATTGCATCAGCGACATTCCAGTTCCAGGTATAAACTTTTTTAGTGCACATCACAAACTGAATCACTTCACAAAATAACTCGTATATCCGAAGAATTCTATGATTTGGTATTGAACTATAAAATAATTCCTCCAACTCTAAAGAAATAAGTGAGGTTATATTCATATATCCATCACTGTTTTCCATTATTTTATGAAAATTTGTCAATTGCTCATAGTCATAAGTTATCTATCGCAGGCCAGGTTGATATAAGTTTTCCTGAATAAAGGAAATCATTGTTTTTTGATAATTTCTGGTTTATTTTCCACAATGATATGCTAAAATCTCACTTATAAACACCGAACTGAAATAGTTCGAGTGACATCTAGACAGGCAGTGGCTCTATTGCCAGTACCGACTCTGACTGAAGGCGAAGGGATACCAAGCAGATTAGTCCTGGTAAAAAAGAAAATATATTGTAGCAAGCATAATGTGGGAAAAATTTTAACAACAATTATTATTTAGAAGCCATTATTATTTTATAACAATTTGTCTCCCAACAAGGTGCGAAAATATTTATAAGAATAATAATAATAAAATTGATATACCTATCATAACAATTGACTTCCAACGCGGGGTAAAAACACCTATGAGTATTTCATAACAATATATATATATATATATATATCTAAAAATGAGCTTTTGAGTTCCACTATCAGTTGGCGTTAACATCATATGGCATATTTCATCGCGAGGTTGCAACTCTGTTGTGTACAATCCATATGAAAAAGTAGACAAATATAACTCCCGTTTTCAGGAACGTGATTGTGGCGGTTTGTTTTCCACACAATCTCGCTATAGACGGGGGATACCGCATATCTGAGTACATCTATTCTACCAATACGTTTGCAGCTTGCAATATGCCTAACAGATTTTAAAAAACTTTTAATGTGGAAGGTCCATATATAAAAAGTATGCTAAATATTTTCCTGATCAACTTTCAATATAATATATCACAGTTTATCATATAGAGATGTCAAAAGCTTCCTCAAACATTCAATATATTAAAACAATGCGATATATATCATAATATATCACCGCAAGATATTGAAACGTTCGTAACCCTCGACAATTCCATTAAAAAGAAACTTCAATTGGAACAAGACATAATGTTTGATAATTAGCGTTAAATGGCGAAGCATGGGTTTTCAATACTGTTTGTTAGTTGGTTGAAATATATTTTGCAAACCTTCAATGGTGATCTGCAAACCTGAAATGTTAACCTGCATTCATACTTTTCTGAAAATGTGTTATTGTTGCAAACTCGATCATTCTTCTTCTAATTTTTTTTAACGGGTTGCCGCGTCGTGTCGTATAGGTTACAAGAGATTCGCGCCATCTAGTAGTAAAACTAAAAAGCTCATCATGTATACTTCACTTCACTTTCGTGGTTTGATCAGCGCACTCAGTGAAATTTCCAGGCGGAATGCTAACTTAAATTTTTTTTAAAATTTATGCGTTATAAAATTCCTAGCACTCATGATATTATCCTGGAAAATTTGTCACAATTTTTCTGATACATGATTCGTTAGCTTCTTTATTGGGATGGCAATTTCACAGTCAATAAATAAATCATGTAATCTATTTTTCCTACTGGATCAGTTCATCATTTTGAAATATCTTCAGATCATGTGGAGTCAAACTATATATAGTAGGGGTGTTTTTTCACTTTGATTTCGAATTACCAGAAAGTACCCATTCCCAATATTGTGTTATAACTCTTCTGAAATATTTTTCAGAGAAATACTCTATAAATTTATAATTGGACTTAATTGGATATCTGAAGATTTTCTGAGAGTAATCACCATTTTGGTTTCAGCATGTGGGGAAAACCAAAGATTCTACTACTGCAAACCCTGTACGTCAGTACCATGTGGACAGAAAATTCCTGAGAATTGTCTTGACTGGTGTTTACCTCCACTTGGATGTTATTGTGAACATGGGTTCTTCGAAAAAGATGGAAAATGTGTGGCACCGGAGCAATGTTGAACTTTTTCAACTCAAATTGTGATTTGAATAACTTCGTTACCAAATAATATAATTTAATTTACGAATGTTTTTCACTTATAAGAGCTTAAAATTACCTCCTGAATATTTGATGAATTTTAATTTATGGAACAACATTAATATTATTCTTATTATAATTTTTTGCTTGAGAATCAATTTTTTTCTTGTCTGAATTCTACACCCCGGTAAAAAAGACCTCTATTATAGGGTGTATCTTAAGAAGTATCAGTAATAGGAGAGAAATGTTTTCCCATAATTTGAAATCCCAAGTTGTTAAAACTCCCACCTGAATATTTGAATAATTTTTATCTATATGACTGTTAATTTGAAAAAAAACACTGTAAAACACGACATTTGTATTTCACCTTCTTTCGTTAATTTTTTTCCTTTTTCATGTCCGAATTCCGATCCCCAGGTAGTAAAAACTACTCATATTATTCAAAGAGTATTGGTAATAGGAGAATTAAATTTGGCATGAGGGTTACACTGCAGGAGTACCTACGTAATGAGAAAGGAACTTGAAACCCATGGGATTAAAACTATACGGGTTTTGGGAGTTGCCACGGATTACATGACATATATTGTACATTCATCTATCTCCATAGCAAATTTCATTGCAATAACTGAAACAATTCGTTCATTGTTAACAAACGGCGAGTCGCTGATAACGGTTGAAAATTGTCAATCGCAACTCCCATCTCAAATATTCAGTGGTGTACTTTTGTCGAAATCAAATTAAAGTTTCAGCATAGATTCATGAATTTTTATTCAGTTCAATCTACTCTGATATCTGAAATATTTGATATTTCGATTAATGAGTGAATTCTTTAGTTGGAACATCATTGAGAAAAAACTTTTCAACGAAAAATTGAACCGACGAAAAATGAAACTGAAAAGCGGCGGCGTTACGAGTGGTCGTGCGGAGAGCGCATTTTTGGAATGTTATTGTTGATCGCTGGAGATTTCACGTTGCATTTTTATGTTATTTTGTTCTGATCATTTCTGTGATAGTTATTCAATCAACTAGTGTATTGATCGCCATTTTAATATACCACTTGATTACAAAAATTTTACGACGACCCCGTTCCTGGGATCAACAAGAAATTTTTGATATCCATTTACTTCAACTAGGAGAGAACTTATGATTTGGAATTTGAATAATATTTGAATTCGTGTTTGCTTAGTTGCCTATACCACAATGATGCGTTAATAGATAAATCGACCATTAATAGGTTATAAATGGTTGATAGGTTATCAATGGTCGATTTCGGTGTATGTTTGCTTGCATATATCACAATCATGTATTAATGGAGAAATTGAGAGTTATTAGGAGTCATTAACGATCGATTTCGTATACATTGGTTGTTTGTTTGGCGCCGGCTCAAAATAAGTTAACATTGGTTTTGGAGCTTAGTTAATAAGACTAAAAAGGTTCATTTTAGTTTATGCTTTTTGATTCTTTTTTCGTCGGTTAAATTTTTTGTTAAAGTTTTTATTTTTTGCGGTTAAAATTTACTGATTGCTATCTACTTTATTTGAATAACTTTCACTTAACCATCTTACTTCAATTATTAACTGTATTATATATATATATATATATATATATATATATATATATATATATATATGGAAGGAATCTAATGGACATAGCCCACAGAGAAAAGTGCTAACCGTAGACACGTGTTTCGGGCTCTCGGCCCTCATCAGTACGGTGGAGAAGTGCAAGGATGAACAACACTTGGTAGAAAACGGCAAATCAACGGAGTCAACAAACAGAAGCCAGCCGCTCATTTGTGATTTCGGTCAGCAGACCCTGAATTCCAGGGCAACAACCAACGTCACCACGGAGGCAGCTATAGCTACCTGCGTGACATCCGAGTCCAGGAATATAAATATAAATATGTCCATTAAATTCCTTCCATTTTGTTTTTAACAGTCCCCTCGATATTACTCTCTTTCATATATATATATATATATATATATACTATAACGAGCTGGTACTTTACTGTATTTTTCGTGAGGACTATTACAAATTGAGTCACCCTTTTAGAGGCGGACTTTCATTGAAAAAAAGCAACATGTATTTCTTTATTTATAATAAAGACCTCAAATAGCAATTTTTATGACGCTTACTTCAAAACTAAACCCCTAGGGGTTGCATTTATAAAAAAACTGAAACATGTACTTCTTTATTCATTAAAAAGACCTCAAATACCAATGTCTTATGACCCTAACTTGAAAATTAACGAAATCCCCATAAAAAACTTTCACCCTCCATTTCACTCCTTTGGGGGTTGAATTTCTGAAAACACCGAGACACTTATTTTTTATTAGAAACAAAGAGCCCCACATACCAATTTTTATGATCCTAACTTTAAAACTAAACATACAGACTTTCAATCCCCATTTTACCCCTTTAGGGTTGAATTTTCAAAAACCCTGAAACACATTCATTTTTATTTGTGAAGGAGAGCCCAAAAACTAATTTCCATGACTCTAATTTCAAAACAAACTGTACTTTCACTTCCACTCCCCTTCTCACCCACCTTTTCTCCCCTTCAGGGGTGGAATATAAAAAAAATATGCTGTCAAAATGTTAGCTCTTAGGTCTAGCGGTTTGATCTGGGCGTTGATCGTATAGCTCGTCCAGTATTGAAACGACCGTTTGGTAGGTAGTGAGGGGGAAAATACGAGTGGACACGATTTGATGTGGCTGCTTATGCTACGGCAAATCTTCACCAGTGGCTTGTCATGCAGCGTTTGAAAGGTTAGGTTTGTTTGATTAATAAATAGGTAGTGCAGTTGTTTATTCAACTTTGCAATAGTTTACTTGTTACCTTGCCGAAATGCCCAGTGGTAAGTACTATTCAGTAGCGGAAAAAGAAATTATGGCAAATGTTATCAAATTCATGAAAAATGAGGCTAAAAATGGGATACAAACACCTTTACAAAATTACATAGCACGTGCCAAGGCAGCAATGGGTATAACAGAATATTGTTTTAAAAAAATTTAAACGAATCAATCAGCTGTGAATTCAGGTAGTATTCCTTCTTTGTCGTCTCCGCCAAAAAGAGTAGGAAAAATAAAGTCGAAAAGTAATACCACGGAAGGGTAGGGTGAAACAATAAGAACGATTATAAATGATTTTTATTTGATTGAAAAACAACGCCCTACTTTAAAGTCTATTCTTCAAAAAATTAAAAATGCTCAGGTAGGGTTTGAAGGCAGTCGATCAACATTGCACATTATAATCAAAGACTTAGGTTTTGATTGGGAAAAAACGCCTGAAAATCGAACGATATTGATGGAAAGTCATGAAGTTAGATTACTAGGAGTGGAATTTTTAAGAAAATTTAAAACTTCCTCAAAACTTGTAAGTATACAATTATTGTGGGAGACTTCAACTACCATTCCAAGGCAGTTAAAGAAATAAGCTGCGTTTTCATTATATTTTATTCGCTTGTGAATAAAATACTTTATGATACGGTGCGCGTGTTTGGATATTTTCGCAGAATGGCGAAGGATTTTTGTAGCACAATAGGCCAATCAATAGAGATTATGTGACAGAAATACTACCAGGAAACCGACTGTGCCATCATACGAAACAACAACAAGGAAAAAACATCATTTACACTGATGAGACGTATTTGCACAGTTCTCATACACATTCCAAGACGTTTCCGGTACCGTCCCGGTCCATCTGTCTATTTTTATATCTATGTATTGAATTTATGAATTTTAACAGAAAAATCATAATTTCCGACCCCAAAAACCCCCACGGTCCATAATCGCAAAACTCGTCCGCCATCTTGAATTTATGGATTTTAAAAACGTTATCTCCGACCCCATAATCATAAAACGCCATATTGGAGCCGCCATCTTGAATATATGAATTCATATATATTATATTTATCTATATATATATATATATATATATATATATATATATATATATAGGTATGACTATTTATTGACTGTGAAATATCAAGGGAAATGATTTTTATTTGAGAAGCAGTCAGGTATGTTCGATTCAATGAATGTTCTTCGTTTTTTCAGTCAAGCTTTCGAGATAATGTTTATTATCTTTATCAAGACTTCTCTACAATATGTGTGATCAATAACAGAATAATATTATTAACAATTATACTTACTAACATGAAATTATTGGAAATTAGTCATAAAAAGTGACATTAGAAGTTTCTTTCATGAAGGAAAAATTTTTAGACAGTGTCAATTGACTCTTCACAAATTATCAAAATATATATACAGATGGAAAAAAAAATTAAAGAAGATTATTATTTGAATTCAGTTCATTTTGTTTGAAAAAAATATAAGTATAAATAGAGCTCAGATCATCAATATCTGTTCGTTTATTAATGATATTATCTTTATTTTTGTTGATATGTACCATTTCTAAAAAAATCTTTTAGATAAGACACTTTCAAAATCTAAAATTTCTGAATTATTGTAATCGATACGATGATCTCCGTCAATAGAATGACTGGAAGGTTTATAAGAAAAGTCAATTGACACTCTCTAAAAAAAATTTCCTTCATGAGATAAACTTCTAATGTCACTCTTTATGACTAATTTTTAATAATTTCATGTTAGTAAGTATAATTGTTAATAATATCATCCTGTTATCAATTACACATATTGTAGAGAAGTCTTGATAAAGATAATAAACATTATCGAAAGCTTGACTGAAAAAACGAAGAACATTCATTGAATCGAACATACCTGACTGTTGAAAAGGGAAAAATTCTCAATTGAATATTGATAGAAAGATTTTTTTTTTGTGAATTTTCAACAAATCAATCTATCATACCCCATGACAGGTTTTAATGTCAGAAAACACTGATTTCAAAGTGTCTCTCCAAAAGAAATGATTCTAACTTTTTCCATCTTTGCAAAGTGAGATTGCTTCTTGAAAATGTGTTTCCCATTTCTTCCGGTCTTCCTGATGATCGTGGAAGCGTGAAATAGATTTTCGTCCACAAAAATGTATTGAAGACCTAGTGAAAGTGATGTCTCTCCTGCGTTAATGTTACGAATGATTTCTGGTGAGTACTCTCTTTTGGAAAACATTCTTCTTTGCCTCATTCATATTTATGAGTTCTCAATTAGGACTGGAATAGAAAATCAAATAACTATCTGAATGAAAATGCAAATTTTCAATTTCAGATTTTTTCTTTTGAGTTAGGCCCTCTTCAGGATATCTATCAGATGTAGTTCAATGTCCAGCGTGGCTTCAGCCGGGGAAGTAGTTGTTTTCTGTTAGACATTCACAAAAAATAACTTCATTTTAACCGTGGATTTTTCAATTCACAGAAAAATCTTTCTATCAATATTCAATTGAGAATGTTTCCCTTTTCAACATGAATACCCCACAAGAGGTTATCTTGACGATGGAAGATAGTGACTAAAGTTTATCTTTCAGTCGCAGATGATTCCACGTCTGATTTTATGAACATCCATTTTCAACAAATCAATTATACCTGACTGCTTCCCAAATAAAAACCATTCCTCTATATATATACATATATATATATATATATATATAGATAAATATACATATAAAGGTTCATAATCTCCGACCGTAGGCACAATATTAAATCTAATCGAAATATAAACCACAATAGTTATTTTTCCGACATTTTTTGTTCTTTAATTTTGATTTAAAAAAATAAATAATAAAAAAACTTTTTGAAGACAAGCTTTCATTTAAGCCGTGAACTAAAACGTATAAAATAAATTTAAGTCATCGCTGACAATGATTAAATTATTTTTTGTTGAATTATTTGGTTTCAAAAAGCTTGTCGCGCGAAGTTTTCATAAAAGTAGGTACCAATTAATTTGATTGGGCAGTGATTAGTTGGTAAGTAAGAACTTGTCAAAGTATTTGATTTTTACAAAGTATTCATGAAAGTAGACAACTTTATTAATTTTATTACAACACACACATACCAATTCTGAATGAAATATGACCATAATCAGAAAACTCGTCCTTCATATTGGTGCCGCCATCTCGAATGTATAAATTTAGACAAAAAATGCACAATCTCCGACCCCAAAAACCCCCACATACCAATTTTGAATCGAATTGGACCATAATCACAATGTTTGTCATCCATCTTGAAGCCGCCATCTTGAATTTATGAATTTTGACAGAAATTTCATAATCTTCGACTCTAAAAACCCCCACATACCAATTTTGAATCGAATCGGACCATAATCACAAAACTCGTCCGCCAAAAACTACGTCTCGTGTTTCGCCTATACCAAATAATTTGGTACGCCTATGCAATTTCTATTAATAACCACAGTTAGACAATGGTTCGGCAATCTTCGAGAAAAATTGGTTGTTAGGTAGGGGAAGGCCAAAGTGGTCGTTTCAATACTGGACGAGCTCTATATCAGTCAATCAGTGAGTCAGTTAGTCAGGACATGTAATTATACAGTGAGGACGTAAAAGCCCCCACCGCTTAACTCTTGAACGAAACAAGCTGTCGAGGTCGAGTAAAATTCAGGTGAAAAGTGGTACCTTTTCACCTGAATTACCACTTTTTGGCATAAAAATGATGTGGTCACGTGGTCTAGTGTCAAGAGGGCACCATCAATTTTTTTTTAATGTAAAATGGGGTCACGTGTCTCCTGGTTTTGAAGGCCTTCCAATTCTCTATCCAACACCGCTTTGTTTGTGAAAATCGGCCAAGCCGTTACAAACTGACAAGCGTTTGAAATTTGCTTCAAATATTTTACAAATGAATTAGTTTAACAATTCATTTAGCAGAATTTCAACTCCGTTACTGATTCTGGTCGAAAAGTATATTTTTTGTGGTTAAAAAGGTTCCATATTATTTGTACTTTAAAATGTGCTTTTTTTAATTTTTTTATACCTATTTTTTGCTGGAGATCCAAATATCATTTCATTTCAATCTCAGTCTAATAGTGACGTTAATCATATCAATACTCTTGACAGTTGTCATAGGTTTCAGCATTTCTTTATAATTTCCAAATGCCTCGTTCTCGTCCTTAAGAAGAAAAAATCGAAGCAATTTTAATTTACGCTGAAGCTAGGCGTAATTACCATGAAGCAGAAAGAATATTCAATGAGCGTTCCCCACATAATCCAATATCTCGTACCTACTTAAGGGAATTGGTTAGTAAATTTCTAAGGACTGGTTGCGTAACGAGGGAAAAAGGATCTGGAAAAAAATCTATTTCAGAAGAACAGCAAATCGACGTTCTGGCAGCTGTTGTTAATAATCCGCAACAAACAACGGAAACGGTAGCCACAGTTTGTGACGTATCTACAACCACTGTGAAAAAATATCTTGAAAAACTCAAATTTCACCCATATAAATTAAAAATTTCGCATCAATTAACAGAAGACGACCCGGATAAAAGACTGCAGTTTTGTGAGGTCGTGTCTGACCGCATAACCCAAAATCCCGGTTACATTAACTCTATTTGTTTTAGTGATGAAAGTACGTTTTATCCAAATGGAACAGTAAATAAACAGAATGTACGTTATTGGTCAGACGTAAATCTGCACGTTTTTCGAGAGGGTCATACTCAAACTCCAGAGAAGATCAACGTATGGGCTGGTATTTTGGGTGACCATATCATAGGTCCAATATTTATGGCGGAAAATTTAACTGGGCATCTGTATTTAAATATGCTTCGAAATCAGATCCATCAGTATTCAAGGAGTAGTTGGGGCAAACCCAAATGAATTTGGATGTTACCTTTCAACAAGATGGTGCACCCCCTCACTACTACAGACCTGTCCGAGAATGGCTTAACGAGAATTTTCCGGGACGGTGGATAGGCCGACGTGGCCCAATTGAATGGCCAGCTAGGTCACCTGATATGACACCTATGGACTTTTTTCTGTGGCGGTACATGAAATCTAAGGTGTACGTCACGCAGCCACAGTCACTCCAGGAACTTATGGACCGAATAACAGATGTGTGTTACAATATTACCCCGGAAACATTTAATAACGTTCGGAATGAATTTCACAACCGACTTTTTTTCTGTCAAGACGTGAACGTTGATCATTTTGAGCACTTGTTGAAATAGTTGCAATTGTTACTTAAAATTCTGTTGCAATTAAAAGTTATTTAGGTTTTTAATTTATTTGTAAAATATTTTAAGCAAATTTCAAACGCTTGTCAGTTTGAAACGGCTTGGCCGATTTTCACAAACAAAGCGGTGTTGGATAGAGAATCGGAAGGCTTTCAAAACCAGGTGCCACGTGACCCCCCTTTACATTCGAAAAAAAAGTTGATGGTGCCCTCTTGACACTTGACCACGTGACCACAATCATTTTATGCCAAAAAGTGATACCTTCTTACCTGAATTTTACCCGACCTCGACAGCTTGTTCCGTTCAAAAGTTAAGGGGGGAAGGACTTCTTACGTCTTCACTGTTTACATATTACCCCAAACACGAGGTAGCTGCTGTGAACCGTTGAGCAGACCCCTCGACTGTCTTCCGTCTCCTTCATCAGATTAATTCCGGGTTGTAGTGTCATCAGAACTACATATGTGTGCCAAGTTTCAACAGAATCAGTTCACAGGTGTAAAATCAATAAGTCATCCCCTATTTTTCTACTCTGAGGGGTGTAATTTTTTCTCAAATTCAAATGGGACCAACTTCCAAACATTCCCTGGGCAATAAAAAAAATCATCTAAATGGGATAACCCAGTACAAAGGTATGCGTGGTCGAATCGGTTGGGAAGTAAAAATTCAGTGGGCGAACCAACAATCATCCCCCATTTTCCTACACACAAAAAAAAATATCTCAAATTGAGAAAACGAAATTCTTAGAATATTCAAGTAAATCTTTCCTTTGAATTGAGCATATTTTTTGACTCAAAACATTTGTTATTTTCAATGCAAGAGAATCATTTCATTGAAATATATGCTTGAACCAAGCATGTCATTATAAAAATACAAATATAAATTCTTCAACTTGATAATAACGATTTTTTTGAATTAAAAAAACCTAATATTTTGATTCAATACTTTTACTTCCTTGATACAAGGATATGAATATGCATTGCTTCAAATGAAAAAACATAATTTCTTCAAGTTGATATTTACAATTTTTTCGAAATAATGAAACCAATATTTTCATTGAATACTTCATTTCTTTGATCCCCCAACTTGAATATGCATTTTTTTAAATTAAAAATTCCATTTCCTTCAAGTTTATAATACGATTTCTTCGAAATAGAAAAATGTAATATTTTCATTCCATACTTTTTTCCAGGATACAACAATATAAATAATAAGCATTGCTTTAGATTAAAAAAATTGATTCTTCTGTTTAATATTTTTTTTTCGAACTGATAAGCATAATATTTCGATAGAATACTTTTCTCCCCTGATGCAAGAAGTCAAAAATGAATTTATTTAATAAAAAAATATTAAAAGTTGAATTTAAAAAAAAATATATTAAAATTGAAATTTGGTTAGTTTTTCGAACTGAAAAACCTAATATCTCTCCAATACTATATTTTCTTAATCCAAGACTATTTATAAGCATTTTTAGGGGTATAGGTTGAAATAAAGCCATAAACTTGATAACCTTGACTATTCAGATTGGCAACTAACGATAATTGTTTCTTATTCATAGTATTTCATTTATAATGCCTCAAAAGTTGAGGCTACCTGAAACCAATGACTACAGACAACTCAGATTTTGGAAACATTTTAATGGACATGAGTGAGTATAACTGAGAAGAGAATCCTTCAGAATATAATATTCTAGCCTTCATTAACAAAAAATAATGTTCAAATACAAAATAGTTCACTTCCTTTTCATACATTTCAAAAATGTAATGAATTATAAGCAAGGAACGTTTAGATAACTTTCGAATTCACATTTACAGAAACTTCCTGAAAACATTTTTTTCAGTTATAAATATTATTGGATATTAAATTAGGTATATCATTCTCGAATTTGTTTTCCCTTTAAAAATTATTTCTTGGAAATGAAACTTCATTGTAATAAATCACCATATCCATTACCATTATCTCATTTCAAAAATGCCGATTTCTTGAGATTGGTAGCTAGGCGATGATGCCACATGAATTTTTTCTATTTGAAGGGTACAGGAAAAGAAAAGGCGAAAAGATCAAGTTGAAAAAATCGGTTTCTGCAAGGTGACGCCATCTTTTGTAGCAAAAACTGCTTATGAAATGGATAAGAGGCGGCTAGGTCTGTAATACATTTCTACATTTAAGGAAGAAAAAAAACGTTTTTAAATTGAAATTATACTCGAAATGATTATTTCCAAACTTCAAGACGAACGTCTCAACAAAGGATTCAATCAAACTGCAGTAACATAAAACTCCTGATATTCTTAATAGTACCCAAGCGGTTTTGATATGGCGTCCGGCTGGGATTAGGGAACACTCATGTTCCCCCTTTCTAAAATATTTTGATGTGAACATAAAGATTACCTACAAAGTTCAGCAACATACTTAGAAATAGAAAAAATGTTTAATGTTCTTCAAAATTCTAAATTGAAAACATCAATTTAGAATTCAAAAACGTACTCCTAGCGCCTCTGATAGACGTATTTATCGTTACTCCACACAGTTAAATTTTTTAGCGCTAACTGCTTTGAACTGTCGATTATAATTTCATCTAACTTCCTTTATATGTTGTACTGATTTTTTTATTATCAGAGTATTTTCAATTGTTACTGATACATCACATTGAAAGTGAGGTTGAATTTATATTTGGTTAAGAGAAATAGTATAGCCTATCAATATTTCTGAAACAACCACAATTGGCGCTAGTGTTTGGGGGAAGTTATTCAACTCTAGTTTTAATTGAATAGCACCTTTAAATTTGAATATTTCGACAAAATTCTGAGATTTGAGAAATTATTTTCACAAAATCTAATTTTTGAAGACCGAACTGATGCAAATAAAAAATAAAATCCCGCGTGTTCCCTATTCATGAGCCACACAATATATGATTGTATGAAGCAGATGACTGACACGCATACATTTCGAAATTAACCCAATAGCCTCGCGATAAATAATAATACAATTGGCAACGTCCTTATATCATCATGTGACCTGCGACCAACCTGCCGACCTGCGACATTCGACAATTTACCCACGCCACGCTTAAAAAATAAATGATAAACAAGAGTTCTGCAATAAACTGTGTACTATAAATTAATTGTGTTGTGCTTTCAAAAAATGAAACGTTGACATGGATATCCAAGAATTGCTCATCTTGTGGAAGGCAGATGATGGAACAATAACAAATTTCCTTGGTAAGTATCACAAAGCATTACTGGAAAATGGCGGTTTTTTAGTTAAACACTGTGTCGATGATTACCTATTGCCTTGTTTGAAGTCACTATACCTATATAATATGAAGAAAAGTATCAATCTTTTTTGTAGTTAGTTATCAACTCGTATGATTTTAAAAATAATTCCTCCTATCGTGTAGGGAAATACTGTATAAGGTCAAAGACGGTTACAAACTATTTAAAAATTTTCATATTCTTGGTTTAAAACTATGAATATGCATTTCTTTGAACCAAAGAAATATTTTTTCAGTTGATCTCTATTTGTTAAAGTAACTTGATATATTTATATTAATGCTACCATGCCTAATATAATATGGGAATTGATTAAATATTTTGAATAATTTCATATTACACATATTATAATGAATTACCAAATAATATTCAAGAATTGACAGATTTATAATTTTTTGCTTAAAAGGTGTGTTCATTCCAAAAAAAAATATTGCATCGGGATATTTTTTTCAAAAAGAAACATTTTATAGCATTAATTGAAAACTAATTTGTGAACATTTCATCTTTCTAGATGTAATTGTTTCTTATAATTTATCGAATTTGTTAATAATATTATATATTTTTTCAGATGTTAAACTGATAAAACAGATTTTATTTTTGCCGCAATTGATTCCACCAGAGGGCAGAGTGAAACTAAGCACCAAAACTTGGAAATTTACTGCGGTGGAATGCCAGGAAGGGTTTCTTGTGCATGTTACGGTATGTATACAGGAAAGCCATGTGTCTACAAGTTCTATTGCATGAATTTTTTGATTTTGTTGCCCCTTATTGAATATTTTTTATTATACAGAGTGTCTCTGAAATTGAGGAGAAACTTAAAAATTTGAGTGACCAGGCAGCTGCAAAGAAAACAACTCTGCAACCATTCATTTTGATGGAGGGACCCTACAGCTGTCCGTATAATTTTTATATTATTATTGATAATATTCGTTATCATTTTAAATCAATAACACCCTGCTTTGATACACTCTTTGAAATATTCCATGTTATGGATATCAAATATCCAGCACAGTGTGAATACTTATGGTTACTGATTCAAAAATGTGTTTTTAATATTGATACAAAATATGATAATGTACCACCTTATTTATCAGATATTTTGAGTATAGCTAGACAGTGAGACTGGATTTCATTAATTAAATTTGTGGTTTTTCGAGCATTTGATATGAAATGAAGTACAATATTTGTGGTAAAAATTTTGTTTTTTTATAATATGTTCAATAAAACTTTTTCATAAATATTCTTCTTTCAATCATTTTGATAAACTACAATTCGAATTATTACGCATTATGTCCCTCTTTATACATCAACAGTGTCTTTAGACAATTCCTTGATTTTAACATTAAATCTCTATTATTTCTTTACAGATACTTGTCATGTATATTTTCTTCAAAAACTATTATATATCTATTTTCCACCAATAATGAAATATTTCTGGCAACTTCATAAAGTTTAAGTTCAAATAATTTGTATTCACTGCTTGCATAATCACAAAATATATGTTAATGTCGAGAGAAAATATTCATACTTATATCCATTTTTCCACAATAAGTATAATGGAAATTTAGTGTTAGTCTATTCTTAAGACAGAGTTACTGTACAAAAGGGGAAATAATGCTTTGATTCTAGCCCTACAAATGTATTTCTCCACCTAAGCAAAAGATGAAAATGATTTCTTTGAATTAACAAAATGATTTTACTAAAGCAATATGGATGCATTACAAATCAAGAATATGAAATTATTCAATAAACGTAAGGAGTGTTTGACTTGAGCAACTGGTAATGTTAGAGGCAGAAAACGAACATTTTATCATGCATAATTAATTTATTCATATCAAGAATATAATTTTTTCCGATCCAATTAATCAATATTTTCACTCAAACATATGGTTTTGATGAACAGAATGAACGAATGTTTCATTATGAGTAATTGATAGACTCTGATCAGGAATATTATTTCAACCAATATTTTGACTCAACCAGATGGTTTTGTTGAAGAGAAAGAACAAAAGCTTCATTATGAATAATTCATAGATTTAGATCAACAATATTACTTTATCAATTCAATATTTAATACAACGTATTTTTCTTGCATTGAATGAATGTGCTTCTTTCTCATTGTGAGTAATTCATAGTTTTGAATCTAGATAATTGTTTTTTTCAATAAAATAAATTGATTCCTAACTCAAAGCAATGCTTATATTGAAGTAAATAAATAATTTTCTCAAATTGAGTAAATTTCATTATCAATTCAACATGAATAACTTCTCCATTTATGCATATATTCGTATTATGTCAAGATATATCTTGAATAAATGATTTTTTTGAAAAAAAAAATCATTTCTTTCATTATATACAAACAAATTATTTACTTGAGTCAATGCAGTCATGCTTGATCCAAGAATTTTTTATTTTATTTCCAATATAAAACCAATATTCTCGTGTTTCGCCTATACCAAATAATTTGGCACGCCTATGCAATTTCTATTAATAGCCACAGTTAGACAATGGTTCGGCAATCTTCGAGAAAACTTGGTTGTTAAGTAGGGGAAGGCCAAAGTGGTCGTTTCAATACTGGACGAGCTCTATATCAGTCAATCAGTGAGTCAGTTAGTCAGGACATGTAATTATACAGTCAGGACGTATAGAAGTCCTCCCCCCCCTTAACTTTTGAACGGAACAAGCTGTCGAGGTCGAGTAAAATTCAGGTAAAAAGGTACCACTTTTACCACTTTTTGGCATAAAAATGATGTGGTCACGTGGTCTAGTGTCAAGAGGGCACCATCAACTTTTTTTTTAATGTAAAGGGGGGTCACGTGGCTCCTGGTTTTGAAGGCCTTCCGATTCTCTATCCAACACCGCTTTGTTTGTGAAAAGCGGCCAAGCCGTTACAAACTGACAAGCGTTTGAAATTTGCTTCAAATATTCTACAAATAAATTAGTTTAACTGTTAATTGCAGCAGAATTTCAACTCCGTTACTGATTCTGGTCGAAAAGTAGATTTTTTGTGGTAAAAAAGGTTCGCATATTATTTGTACTTTAAAATGTGCTTTTTGTTGAATTTTTTTATACCTTAGTTATTTTGCTGGAGACTCCAAATATCATTTCATTTCAATCTCAGTCTAATAGTGACGTTAATCATATCGATACTTTTGAATGTTGTCATAGGTTTCAGCATTTCTTTATAATTTTCAAATGCCTCGTTCTCGTCCTTTAGAAGAAAAAACCGAAGCAATTTTAATTTACGCTGAAGCTAGGCGTAATTACCATGAAGCAGAAAGAATATTCAATGAGCGCTTCCCAAATAATCCAATATCTCGTTCCTACTTAAGGGAATTGGTTAGTAAATTTCTAAGGACTGGTTGCGTAACGAGGAAAAAAGGACCTGGAAGAAAATCTATTTCAGAAGAACAGCAAATCGACGTTCTGGCAGCTGTTGTTAATAATCCGCAACAAACAACGAAAATGGTAGTCACGGCTTGTGACGTATCTACGACCACTGTAAAAAAATATCTTGAAAAACACAAATTTCACCCATATAAATTAAAAATTTTGCATCAATTAACAGAAGACGACCCGGATAGAAGACTGCAGTTTTGTGAGGTCGTGTCCGACCGCATAACCCAAAATCCCGGTTACATTAACTATATTTGTTTTAGTGATGAAAGAACGTTTCATCTAAATGGAACAGTAAATAGACAGAATGTGCGTTATTGGTCAGACGTAAATCCGCACGTTTTTCGAAAGGGTCATACTCAAACTCCAGAGAAGATCAACGTATGGGCTGGTATTTTGGGTGACCATATCATAGGTCCAATATTCATGGCAGAAAATTAAACTGGGCATCTGTATTTAAATATTCTTCAAAATCGGATCCATCACAGAGTAGTTGGGGCAAACCCAAATGAATTTATCATGGATGTTACCTTTCAACAAGATGGTGCACCCCCTCACTACTACAGACCTGTCCGAGAATGGCTTAACGAGAATTTTCCGGGACGGTGGATAGGCCGACGTGGCCCCATTGAATGGCCAGCTAGGTCACCTGATATGACACCTATGGACTTTTTTCTGTGGAGGTGCATAAAATCTAAGGTGTACGTCACGCAGCCACAGTCACTCCAGGAACTTATGGACCGAATAACAGATGTGTGTTACATTTAATAACGTTCGGAATGAATTTCACAACCGACTTTTTTTCTGTCAAGACGTGAACGGTGAACATTCCGAGCACTTGTTAAAATAGTTGCAATTGTTACTCAAAATTCTGTTGCAATTAAAAGTTATTTAGGTTTTTAATTTATTTGTAAAATATTTGAAACAAATTTCAAACGCTTGTCAGTTTGAAACGGTGTTGGATAGAGAATTGGAAGGCCTTCAAAACCAGGAGCCACGTGACCCCCCTTTACATTGAAAAAAATGTTGATGGTGCCCTCTTAACACTAGACCACGTGACCACAATCATTTTTATGCCAAAAAGTAGCACCTTTTCACCTGAATTTTACCCGACCTTGACAGCTTGTTCCGTTCAAAAGTTAAGGGGGGGAGGACTTTGTACGTCCTCACTGTATATGTACATATTACCCCAAACACGAGGTAGCTGCTGTGAATCGTTGAGCAGATCCCTCGACTGTCTTCCGTCTCCATCATCAGATTAATTCCGGGTTGTAGTGTCATCAGAACTACATATGTGTGCCAAGTTTCAACAGAATCAGTTCACAGGTGTAAATTCAATAAGTCATCCCCTATTTTTCTACTCTGAGGGGTGTAATTTTTTCTCAAATTCAAATGGGACCAACTTTCAAGCATTCCCTAGGCAATAAAAATAATCATCTGAATGGGCTAACCCAGTACAAATTTATGCGTGGTCGAATCGGTTGAGAAGTAAAAATTCAGTGGGTGAACCAACAATCGTCTCCCATTTTCCTACCCTTGGGAGTGGATTTTTCAAATTCAAATGGGACTATTTTTGAAGTTTACCCTTTCCGTTGGAGAAAAAATCATCAAAATCGGACGTTTCTGTAAAAAATTATACGTGGTCATCCACAAAAAAATATACTCGTCGTCTAGAGAACCTGCTCCTTCTTTCGTCGGTTAATGAAATAATTTGCAATATATCGCGAAATATGACAATTTATTCCTTATCTAAAATCATTCAGTATATAGAGAAGCTGACACGGTTTCCATGAACAGTCGAGCTACACAACTGAAACTGAAATGAAATTCATATTCGGAGTGCTATTTTTGATTGTTGCTAGTATTGTGGCTACACAATCCAATAATAATGTGCCAAGTAAGCATGCCCATTTCAATATTTTTTTAAATAGATGAAGATAATGAGAGTCATTCGTTTTCTCTAACTGAAAAATACTTTTTGGATATCCCAAAGTTGAGATATTTGTTATATTGATGAGGTGTAGTTCAATATCGAGCATTAGCGTAATGCCAGAAAAAAGTGTTTTCTTTAAAATACTACAAAAAATTACTTAATTTTTCGATCTTAGATTTTTTTTTATCCGAAAAAATATTTTTGCTTTGATATGATAATTGAAGACTATTTCATTTTGGGTACTGTTCAGACGCATGATGAAGGTTATTTTTAACCGACGAAACCAAAAAGGAGGAGGTTCTATATTCGACGCTTATATTTTTTTTATGTATGATCACGCACAACTTTTTACAGAACAGTTCGATTCCGATGATTCTCTTTTCATTGGATAGGGTGTACTTTGAAGTTGGTCCCATTCCAATTTGAACATCAAAATCCATCCCTAAGGGTAGCAAAATGAAGGATATTGATCGTTCACCCTCTGAATTTTGGTCCGTTAACCGATTCTATCAGGATAACTTTGTAGTGGGTTTTCCGATTTGGATGTTTCTTTAATTAGAAACGGTATACCTCATAGTTGATCACATTCCAATTTGAAATGAAATGATCCACCCCTATGGGTAGAAAAATAGGGGATGATTGATTTTTCACTTGTGAACTTTGGCACACATATGTAGTTGACATTGACAGACCCTCCCACATCCGTCAAAATGATGACATTCTATGAAAGGATGGAATTATATACAAAGTGATGAAATCAATCAATCAGAACTTTCAAAATTAATTTATATTATATAACAATAAATAGTTAAAATAGAAAATTATATTATTTGATAGTTAATAGTTGAAATAAGCTAGGTAAGTAAGTATTTTGGAAGTAATCAAAAATTAAGTAGGTAGTAATCAGTAGATTTCAGCAACAAAAAATTGAAAAATAAAAACTTTTTAACAAAAAATTAAACCGACGAAAAATCAACTGAAAAGCAAAAAATTAAATAAACCTTCTCAGTCTAAATGATAATTGAGCTCCTAAACTAATGTGAGTAACTGATTTTGAGTCGGCGCCAAACAAACTAGCAATTGGATTAGGTAAAGCGTAAAATTATGGCAGCGAGATACACGGCTGCGTTTTGATTACTTCTTTCAAAGTAATATAATGGTATTCGATAATTGTTTGTTTGGCGCTGACTCAAAATCAGTTACTCACATTAGTTTAGGAGCTCAATTATCATTTAGACTAAGAAGGTTTATTTTATTTTTTGCCTTTCAGTTGATTTTTTCGTCGGTTTATTTTTTTTTTAAACTTTTTCGTTTTACTAAAAAACCCTCAGACTTAGAGTGGTCTCTATAGTTTTTAATTGGACTTTAGGTATTTTTCACAGTTTTAGCTCAGTTATCTTCACAGATGAGGAAAGTGTTTTGGCTCCTGCTATCACATTTTTTTAAACGTATTTTTCTGAACGAAACTCTTCTGGAAAAATGAGAATACCACAAACATGGCATATATCACCGAAACAAGGCTATTTTTTAAGGCATATGGGATAAGTGTTTCCTTTACTGTACGTGAGATTATATCTGTATAATATTTCTGTGTGCACTGAATATTTTTCTTTCCATTCTATAAACTGCTCCGACTGTTGCACAAAACAAATGAATAAATATCGGCTGACCTGGACTAGGCAACCCTGTGACGATACATTAAATTAAAACTTAATAAATCCCCGACACAACAGCCTATAGAAAGTAATAAAAATACCCTTCATCAACTAGAAAAGAGCTGATGATCTTCAAACTGCTGAACAGATTTTTTTAAATCATAGCTAAGAACACTCTCGATCAAGTCACCTTTCAAAAAAAAAATTGGTTCATCCGTTTGGCAGCTCCCCTCTGTTTGCGTCGGAGGTTGATAAAAAAACAATTAATGACAACCTGTGGTAGAAGTCCATTGTATCTCGAAGTGGAGTGGTATAATTTTATGAAGAAGAAAAACACGAAGTCGTCTCCACAATATAATATTAACAATCGATTAGATCAATACCATCGATTAGGTGAACATGTTTCGAACCCACTTCTAGCAGAAATTTTTATGTCTGATTTAGAACATAACCTCAAACTCTTTCCTTTATTTCACAAAATAAGTTTTTGGTACAGATATGTGGATGATTGCATTGTTCTTTTCAATGGGAATCTTCAAGAAGTAAATCTGATGTTAGAATTTTTAAATTCCTTACACCCCGCGATACAATTTACTATGGAAATAGCAAAAAACAATTCTCTCCCTTTTTTAGATTTAATGTTAAATATCAATGATTCTAAATTTGATTTTTCGATTTATAGGAAACAACTCATACAGATACAGTAATTCCCTTTTCTTCTTGCCACCCCAATTCCCATAAATTCGCAGCGTTCAACTCTCTTTGCCATAGACTATTTAATATCCCTCTGTCCCCTGAAAGTTAAATTATTGAATGGAATATTATTAAACAAATAGGTCACAACAATGGTTTCCCCCCCTACTTAATCAACAGAATTCGTGATAAACATCTAATCAAATCCCTCAATCGCAGTTTAGTTCCGATAGAAAAAACCAATAAATATTGTTCTATTCCTTATTTAGGCAAAGTTTCTCTTGATATCTTGAACATTTTCAGACGTTTCGGTAATGATATCAATTTCTCCTTTTACACTACGGATCCGATTTCCAAAATGTTAGTCAATACGAAAGATAAAGTACCTCTCTCCCACAAATCAGGAGTCTACAGAATTTTATGTTCACAGACCGATTGTGTTGCCCAATATGTCGGTCAGAGTGGTAGAAAAATAAAAACAAAAGTTGGTGAACATGTTAAACTGATTGAGAGTTCTAGAAACCGACACATAGATGATTATAATACTAAAAGTTCATTTGCTAACCATATTCTTAATCACAACCATAGCTTTGATATTGAGACTGATTTAGATATTTTACATGTTTGCCAAAAGGGCTCTTTACTCAATTTCCTTGAAATATTTGAGATCAATGCTGTCATAAACAATCCGAGCGTCATTTCCTTAAATGAACAAGTACAGTTTGATTGTCGAAAGTTTTTTAATTCCCTCACATTTCATTAGAACTTTTTCCTGCCTCGATCTCCGATAAACCAATTGTTCTATGTCATAGTGCATTTGTTCGTTTGGACAGGTGCTATTCCTGTTTGCTCTGTGGTGTTGTTTTCCTTTTTTCAGTACAAGTTGCACTTCGGGGTGTTTTGTTGGAATAACTAGTCTGTCACATACATACTGTTCTTTATTTTGATACATAATTGTTCTACTCTTATAGATATATATATAAATTTGTAAATATGGTTAGGTGACATCTGAGCTCTACGCATGGTATAGTAACCGCTTTGGTTTTGCTTTACATCTAGTTCAATTTTGTTCCGTGCATGGAGTTCACTTGTCGTCGTTCCATGGCTAGGTTTGACAATTCAGTCTGACAGATGGTTGGCTCTTTGGGTGCTGTCAATCACCGCCATTGCATCTATTGTTTCCTCATGTCGTCAATTCATTTTGCATCGGCTAAAGTATTTAGCCCTCCCAAATTTAAATATGGGACACAGCCCTTGAAAGGGAAATCCCAACTTTCCATATGGTCTACGTTATGAACATTGGAATTAAATAATTTTATAACATTAACCTACAAAATAATTTTTTCATCTCCATGTAAGTAGCACTTATTGTATCACATTACCCATGTAACTAAGTCTTTGTTCTTCTTTTATTGTAGAATACTTTTATATATGCTGATGATGAACCTATAGAGGTTCGAAACATGTTCACCTAATCGATGGTATTGATCTAATCGATTGTTAATATTATATTGTGGAGACGACTTCGTGTTTTTCTTCTTCATAAAATTAATGGACACGTTTGAATTCTCAACTTTTTTAGTTTACAGAATAAACGAAAAAATAGAGTGATATGAAAACAGACTTATAATATTGATTTTTAGATAGAGTTATATGTAAATAATAAGAGGGTAGACTGAAATAATTCCGCCCCAACAAAGATACAAGAAATGTTTTCTTCAAGTTTATTTTTAGTTCTCTACATAGTCTCCTTATTAGTCTGCATACTTTTCACAGCGATGTTTCCATCTCCTCAATCCGTCCAAGGAGTATTCGGCGTCTTTCGCTGAAGATTAGGATAGACAACATTTATTGCTTCAAAAACACACAGTTCATAGCAAGGGTTCGAAAGTACAGGTGCTAACATAGACCAATATTGAGCATGTCTACAAAAGAGATAGAAACTTAAAAAAAAAAATACAAACAAACAGGCAAAATAAAGGTCAAAACGAGAAAGAACAGATTAAGGTATAGTGAATAATAATGAAAGAAAACTCATACGTTTATCACAAAAGATCGAAGTCTCAGGATATTCCAGATATAATTGGATATGACTTTCGCAGATTTTCTGCGTCTTTCTGTGCAAAATTATTATTTAAAAATGTGATGGCCGCAGTTCAAACCGTAATTCGGGGATTTTCGCCATGTTGAAACAATTTTTTCTGCAAATGTAGCCGTTTTTCCGCAATACACTCCTGTAATAGTTTTTGCCAGGACAAATAAAAATTATTAATTCATTAGAAAATAACAACTGTAATTTACAGCGATTTCCTGTGTGGGGAAAAAACTTTCTGGATAAAAGTTATGGAGCTCATGAAGCTGTATCGAACGACCTATGGTTTGCCATTATAGGTGTGAAAATGAAAGATTGAGATTTTTTCTATCTTTCAACGACTGTCATTTTGAAACTAACATTTTTTGTGAACATCGTGAAGTGGTGAGGTGAGGTGGTATTCCCATGAAATATACCTAAACGAGAGATTCTTTTGTGAAAAAAAAAAGAAAATGATTCAATGGATATGTATTTGCATAAAATCCATATAAAACGGGAGATTGTTACACTTTTATCATGAAAAAAAGATCAATTGACTCAATAAAAATGTATTTCCATGAAATCTATCTAAAACATAATATTGTCACACTTCTTTCGTGAAAAAATTAATCATTTGATTCAATAAAAATGTATTATTCCTGAACGATGATTTTCATTTGTTTATGAATTAGTCTATCAATTAAAATGAATTATCTAATCATATACCCTGGTGTCATTGAAATGAAAGGAATCGAAATAATTCTATAGATATATTATGGCCACATCATATATTAGATCTCAAGTGGGTATATAAAAAAGTCAGAAGTCAAATGGTACAAAAATCCATTATTTTTAATTTCATTTAAACACAAACTATAAAAATATGAAAATATCAAAATCTCAATGCGATAATTTTATGAAAGAATGTCAGAATGTCAGATGAGATAAAATAGCAAAAATATAAAAAGTTCAAAGTTCAAATGATAAGAGTTAATCAAAAGTACATGTCAAGTTGTTGATACATTTTTCCATTAAACCAAAAACAGCTTGAATAGACAATATATTCTTGTAGGAAATTGTTGTCCGAGGAATTATGCCACAAATTCCTTTTCCATATATATATATATATATATATATATATATATATATATATATCACAACAATGCGTATTTGCTTGATACATCGATAATTCTGACACATATGAAAAAAAGTCTTATATAAAAGTTAAACGACACCATAGATAATAGTTCCAGATGCACAGGGTGTTGCATTTTTCCGTAATACCAAAAAAAAAATGGAACAACCAGTTTAATTTCCTGTCATTGAATTATTCCCTTCTTCCTTACTCAGCACTAAATTTTTTCCAACCACAATGCGCCCGTACCAAGTTATCAATTTTTTCGAAAAAATAGGAAGTGAATGAAATAACTGTGATTGAGCTGTTTTGTCTGGTGAAGTGACGTAGATAACACCAAAGTGGCGTGTATTGCTCTGATCATCATTTATAATAATAATAATAAACGTCTTTATTATTTTCAAATAAAAGCACAAAAACAAATAATTTACCTTAAACTCAAATGCGTTTGAAAATAAAAGGCGGAGTTTATTTTCAGTTGTACATTACTGCACAACAAAAATATTCTTCCACTCAACCCAAACAAATCTTGTGTAATTCATAATTAATAGCTGCTAAAACATAGAATTAAATACATTAATTACTATTTGCAAAACAAGATAATAAAAAAAAAGAAAAATTCAAGGAAAATATGAGTGTATCGTAATAGGTACAATAATAGATACAATTAGGATATAAAATAAGCATTAAACAATTTATAGTTGATGACATAAGAGAAGATCCACGAGGCGAAACAATTTATAATAGATGATATACAAAACGAGAAACAAACTTACGCATTTACTTTTTTAAGTGAAAAAAAATGATGAGCAGGTAGATATTTTACGTTGCTGCTAAATTTGATTGTCCAAAATAAATTTTTTGAGGGTTGTTTTGAATTTTGAAATATTATAAACCTTAAACTCGGATGGAATGGCATTATATTGAGAGTAAATTTGGTATGTAAACGAACGTCTGAAAAACTCAGTCATGAAGTGAGGTACAGTAAGTAAACCTCTTTTTCTAATATTTACATTATGGACCTGAACGATACGTAATTTTGCGGTGTAGATAGTGTAACGTAAATAAACATAACTTGGTTTTATTAATTTATTTCACACTTAATTTGACAACTAATTTATATTACTGGCTACGCCACCGTATAGCTCGATGTTATCGACTCGCCGAAAAACTCCACTCCCTCTTGAGGGCTGTCTATTTATCTCCGACACAGCATTCTCGATGTTTCCAATTCTGGCGGTTGGTGCCCAGCATGTTCCAGTTATTTCCAATATCGACCGTTGTTATCTGCCGCGGCGTGACTGGATTGTTCTCGAATATCTCCGGGGATGATATCATCGATGTCGATGGCAACGCGTGAGGCGACAGGTCCGGCCTAGGTTCGTTACATTGCCCCCTTCTTAAAGACATTTTGTCCCGAAATGTCATCCTTGGAGTGTGACGATATCTGCATGACTCCCCATAGTTGCACCGTGAAGTTCGATGGAAGTAACACTCCACGGTCTTCATGACTGGTCGTGGAAGAGGGTACAGCAAACCAAAATCTTGACGCCGCTGGATCTGAATATCGCCTCCAGCATACTTCTTATGACTCTCCAGTCCAACCCATCAATACCACAGGACAATTTTGGAATTGCTAAATCCACCAGATTCTGGTCCACCATAGTGTCTCTTAGTTTGGTGAGACTCTTCCAGACATCTCCGTAGGACGGTTTATCTTGGGAATGCCTCTTGGTAACTAGGTAGTAGATGTTTCTCTGGCCTTTCTTCAACTGTAGCACCCCACCAACCTCTGGATTCTGCTCCCGCAGTGTTTGGAGTTGACCAAATTTCTTGGAAAACACTACGGCGATGCCCCTGGACATTTGAAGATCTTCTGCCACACAGTGCGCTAGAGCGTAGTCAGCAGGCACCTCGAAAAGGTCTCGTGACGCCTCTCTAGTAACCCCATGTAGAACTTTCTGCCCGTTTCAATGCAAGGACATAAACTTCTCGAACGTCATATCATCCTCCGGTGGCTTGAGGGTGCGAACTTGGTCATGGTTTCCAGCGTAAGGGGCCAACCTGTTGAAATGGACGACCCTTGGTTTCCCTTGGGGTGGCTTATGGATTCGGTACACAAGGTCGTTTATCCTTTTCACGATTTTATACGGGCCTTTCCACGAGTTCCGCAACTTTGGTGATAGTCCACGACGGCGTTTGGGGTTGTACAGCCAAACCAGGTCATCAACCTTAAACCCTCCAGCGTCGGCCTTGATGTCATAGGTCTTCTTCATTTTATCGCTGGCACTCTGGATGTTCAACCGGACTCGTTCGTGGATGTCGTCCATTCTCTGCCGAAGTTTGCTGACGTAGTCCTCTCCCGCAGTGTCTTGTCCTGGCGGTATCCCAAACTTCAGGTCACAAGGCAGTCGCAGTTCTCGGCCCATTATAATACTAGCAGGAGTTTGACCTGTTGACTCGTGTACTGCGGATCGATAGGCCATCAGGAACAAATGAAGATACTGGTCCCAGTCTCTTTGATGGTCAGAGACAACCTTGGACAAGTGGCGGTTGATCGTTCTGTTCATCCGTTCCACCATTCCATCGGACTGCGGATGTAGGGCCGTGGTTCTTGTCTTGCGGATGTTCAGCAGTAAACATATTTCTTGGAACAGGTTGGATTCGAAATTTCTGCCTTGATCCGAGTGCAGCTCCATTGGAATACCAAATCGACATATCCACTCTTTCACCAAGACGTCGGCGACGGTGATGGCTTCCTGGTTGGGCAGGGCATAGGCTTCCGTCCACTTACTGAAGTAGTCCATTGCCACAAAGATGTATTTATTCATGTGGTCGGATACGGGAAACGGGCCGGCGATGTCAATGGCGATTCTTTCGAACGGGCTGCCTACGTTGTACTGACGCATCGGGGCCTTGGGTCGTATTCGAGGTCCATTGCTAGCAGCGCATACAGCGCACTTTCTGCCCAGTCCTGGACGTCAGCTTGCAATTGGTCCAGTAAAACCGTTGCCTCACTTTCTGCAGGGTCTTCGTCACTCCCAGATGTCCTCCAGCGACTCCATCATGGATTTCCCGCAGCACTTCCTCTCCTCTGTTCCTGGGAACAATTATTTGGCGTCTGTCTTCCCCACCAATATCGGCCTCCAACACACGTTTCAGGATCCCATTGTCCAGAATAAGAGAGTTCCATTGTGCCCAATAGGACTTAACAGCCGGCGAGTAACCTGCGACTTCCTGCCATGATGGTCTTCGATTGCCCTTCTTCCAGCTGACGACTAAGCCAAGGTCGGGGTCTTTCTCTTGGTCTTTCTGGATCTTGCTGTCGTTCCAGTTGTCATCCATTGCCGCGGTTCTACAAAGTGTTGCTTCTTTCTCTTCTGCTCGTCGGCAATGTGAGCAATCATCTGGACATGGTCTTCGCGACAAGGCATCTGCATTCTTATGGCTAGTTCCGGCTCGATGTTCGATCTCGAAAAATGTGAGCAATCATCGGACATGGTCTTCGACCCCTTTACAACATTTTTGAACTGTAAGAGCCATTTGAGAGCTGCATGGTCAGTTCTCAACAGGAATCTTCTTCCATACACGTACTTGTAGAAGTGCTCCACCCTTTACAACAGCTAACAGCTCTCGCCTGGTGACACAGTAATTGCGCTCTGGTTTGCTAAGCGTCTTGCTGAAATAACCAATGACCTTCTCCTGTCCCTCCTGGATCTGAGATAGGACAGCTCCAAGTCCCACGTTGCTGGCGTCCATATCCAAAATGAATTTCCCTTTGGGTAGGGGATAGCTCAGTATAGGTGCGTTGATCAAAGCTCCTTTCAGCTTCCTGAATGAGTCTTGACATTCTTCGGACCACTGGAACTTTGTTTGGCCTTCCGTGAGCCTGGTCAGTGGTTTAGCGATGTTGGCGAATCCCAGCACATATCGGCGATAGTAAGTGCATAAACCAAGGAACTTCGAAGTTGGTGAAAGTCTTTTGGGATGGGCCAATCCTTAACAGCTTTGATCTTCTGGTCATCCACTGCTACTCCTTCCCCAGAGACAACGTGGCCGAGGTATCGTACTTCTTTTTGGAGCAGATGGCATTTCTTAGGGCTCAGCTTCAATCCGGAGTTCCTCAGTCGCAGGAATACTTCCTCCAAGTTTTTCACGTGGTCCTCGAACGATCTGCCGACCACAATAATGTCGTCGAGATACACTAGACACGTGTTCCATGAGAGTCCCTTCAGCACTGTCTCCATCAATCTTTCGAATGTGGCGGGAGCATTACAGAGCCCGAATGGCATAACGGTGAACTGCCACAATCCTGAGCCGATGGTAAGAGCAGTCTTTTCTCGATCTTCCTGAGCAAGTTCTACTTGCCAGTATCCACTCTTCAGATCAAGGGTCGAGAAAATCGTGGAACCAGCCAACGTGTCTAGGGTGTCATCTATTCTCGGGAGAGGGTAACTGTCCTTCTTCGTGACATTATTAAGTTGGCGATAGTCTACACAAAAGCGTGTCGATCCATCCTTTTTCTTCACCAGTACGACTGGAGAGGACCAGGGACTGTCAGATGGTTCGATAACTCCTTCTTTTCCCATATCGCTGACTATTTTGTCAGCCTCTTCCTTCTTGGCAAGAGGAAGTCTTCTTGCTGATTGCCGGATCGGTCGAGCACCCCCAGTATCAATCTTGTACTGGACCACATTAGTTCGACCCCCTTTTCCTTGTCCGGATGTCTTGGTACTTTTTGACTAAATCTCTTAGTTTGGGCTGTTGAGCTGGTTTTATGTCTTTGGAAGAGATGGCAACTAATTTTTCTAGTTCTGTGGGCAAGTTGTTGGGTTGGCTAATCGTACCTCGTACGCCCCGGATCACAGATGAAACTGACGAGCAGTGCCCTAAAATTGTTCCTTTCTTTAAGGTCACTGGAAAGTAATTGACATTCATGACCCTTACCGGCACAAATTTTTCAGCACGTTACAGGGTTTTCCCTAGGGCAATCCCTCGTCCAATTTTCTCATCATGAAGTTTGGGCTCGAACATCACCACGTCTCCACTGCTCGCACTCCCGTACAGGCGAGCCTCCAGAATGGTTTCAGCCCTCTCAGGTACGCTTACATCTTCAGCCAACAGCACACGGATCAACTCTTCACTTCTCCCATGAAGTACCAGCTCTTCTCCGTTGACACGTAGGACGCCGTCTTTGAAATCCAATTCAAACCCTGTGGAATTCATGATGTCCATTCCGATGATTGCATCGTCTTCGATGTCCGCTACAAGTGCCTGATGTTTCACTTTGGTGCTGCCCAAAATTATTTCAATCGGTAGCTCACCATATACAGTAGCTGGCTCCCCTGTTGCTGTGCGTAGCTTCCAAGTTGTCGGTTCAATTCGTTCCGGTGTCCTGGCAAAGGAAGGCCCGAGAATTGTACTAGTCGCACCTGTATCTAGCAGCATGGTGCAAGGCTCGTTATTGATGAGACCGTCTACGAAAACACGACTGTTCTGTCGTTGCAGGATAGCGACATATGCGTTGTTAACCGGGGCTTGCTGGACACAGGCCGACGATTGCCCCTTCTCGTCGACCTTCTTTAGTTTTCCTGCAACGGAGTCGTGTTTTCGAATGTTGGACATTTGCTACGCACATGTCCAATTTTGCCTCAATTCCAGCATCTTATCTGTCTTTTCTCAGGGAACACTTCCTTAATCACTTTCCTTATGGCAGCTTCCAAATTAGCAGGCTCCTGTGAGTCTTCCTCAATCATTCGGACTTTACTCTGGCTTTTGCAAGATTGTTTCGCTGCCTCGAATTCCAAAGCGCGTCTACGAGATGTGTTGGACGGGCTAGTGTCAACGCTTGTCTGGTTTCTTGGTCACGGAGTCCATCCAGGAATGCTTGAACCGCTAGTCGCTCCATTACATTTTCTGGTGTGGCTGGATATGCGAGACGAACCAAGCGTGCAATGTCAGTTTCGAATTCTTGTAAGGATTCGCCCGATTTTTGGCAGCGATTTTTCAGCTGGGAGTGGTATACGTGTTCCCTAAATGGGCGTGGCCATATCGTAATTCTAGATGTTTAATCAGCTGATCATAGTCCTCCTGTTCTTGGGCGGTGAGAGTTTGTAGAATATTTGTCGCTTCTCCACGTAATGCAAGTGTCAGTGCTACAGCTCTTTCCCCTGCATTCCATCCGTTTGCTTTGGCCGCTGCTTCAAACTGCCGGCGGTGAATTTGCCATGGAGTTTTTCCGTCGAACTGAAGCGGCTTCATGGAAAGCTTCCCCATTTCTGAAATGACCTTGACATCTTTTATACCCTCTTGAACTTTATCCAAGTTCAAACTCAAGTCCAGCATTGCATTTTCGTTAACCATCTCTGTGGAGGGCGCACTATTAATTCGTTTTTCCAGCTTACTGATCGTTTCCTTTATTTTGTCCATTATTTTGTCAATTTCTGCTTCGACCCCATCTTTGATTTCATCTACCTCCGTGTTCATTTGCTCCCTAATTTTATCTATCTCTGTCTCAACGGTTCCCATTCTTTCTTCTAGAAAATTAGCCACACCACACAATTTTTTTTTCAGGCCTTCTGTGTTTTCCAGGAACTTCTCTTCCAGGCTTCTTGCATTTTCTTCCAGGCTTCTTGAATTTTCTAGAAGCTTCTCTTCCAGATTTCTAGAATTTTCTTGAAGCTTCTCTTCCAGATTTCTAGAATTTTCTTCAAGCTTCTCTTCCAGATTTCTAGCATTTTCTTCCAGGCTTCTTGAATTTTCTTCCAAAGTCCTCGAATTTTGTTGCAGCTCTTCTTTCAAGGATTCTATTATCGGACTCAAATCACCTCCGGGAACTTCGAATAAAAATGTTTCGGGGTCCTCACCTTCTTGTATAAGTCCTTCTGCAAGTCTTTCCTGGAGTACTTGCTTTTTACCCGTTGTTTCCAGTTCCCTTTCCTCCAATTCCTGTTTCAATTCCGCTACCTTCAAATCCGCAAGGCCACTTTTCTTGAACACATTTTGTCTTTGACGAGGTATCAGTCTGTTTCACACGAAAAGTTTATCAGTTTGTTAAAATTCACTTCGCGAATTCTTTTCCACGGGCCACCAGTCTATTGTCTGTTTCACGCGAACAGTGTATCAGTTTATATTCCCACGCACAATTGTCCACTTCGCGAAAACCGGGTCACTGTCTATTTTGGGCGTGAAAAAAAGGCCTATCAATTTATTTTTCTGACTATCCACTCCACGATCACTTGTTTATTTTCAAAATATCGCTTCCGACACCAATTGTAACGTAAATAAACTAAACTTGGTTTTATTAATTTATTTCACACTCAATTTGACAACTAATTCATATTACTGGCTACGCCACCGTATAGCTCGATGTTATCGACTCGCCGAAAAACTCCACTCCCTCTTGAGGGCTGTCTATTCATCTCCGATACAGCATTCTCGATGTTTCCAATTCTGGCGGTTGGTGCCCAGCATGTTCCAGTTATTTCCAATATCGACCGTTGTTATCTGCCGCGGCGTGACTGGATTGTTCTCGAATATCTCCGGGGATGATATCATCGCTGTCGATGGCAACGCGTGAGGCGACAGGTCCGGCCTAGGTTCGTTACAATAGGAAGGTTTCTTATCAATAATTATTTTATGGCATAAGGTAATAAAATGAACCTTTCTTCTATTCTCCATATGTAACTATCCAATCTCATTCAGTTTATGAGATACTCGTTGTCGTCTTCTTATACCAAAAATCATACGTAGGCATGAGTTTTGAACTTTCTGAATCTTATTTTTATATAGGTGAGTTAGATTAGGTCCGTACAGAGCATCTGCGTAATTGAATAATGATAGCACAAGTGTTTCACACAGATATTTTTTAACATGAATGAAAAAAAGGTGTCGATTGCCGTATATCATTTTAATATTACAATACGCCCCTTGTAACAACCTATTTATATGCCTTTCAAATCTCAGTTCAGAATCTAATATAACTCCTAATTTTTTTGTTCACTTACAACCTCTAATTCTACA
The DNA here is from genome assembly GCA_018342105.1 of Gonioctena quinquepunctata. NCBI lineage: Eukaryota > Metazoa > Arthropoda > Insecta > Coleoptera > Chrysomelidae > Gonioctena > Gonioctena quinquepunctata. Next base: position 206,984 of record JAFIRS010001934.1, on the reverse strand, counting down.
TTACCAATAGTAATATTTACTAAATTCAATAAATATTTTCTGTTCCGCTTAGTGCCAAACAGCATGATTTTAGATTTTGTTGTGTTTATAAGTAGGCAGTGTTCAGTTGCATAACTGATAAATTCCTCTAGATTTTTATTGATAACGACACAAGCGTTATCTACATCAGCCTGCCTGAAGCTATAATACAGCTGAGCATCATCAGCATATAAATGAACTTTGCAGTCCTCAATTTTATTTAAGAGATGAGAAGCATATATAGAAAATAGTAGTGGCCCAAGGATCGACCCCAGACACCAGACCAGAACTAATACCATTCATGAAAACTTGTTGTTGCCCAAATTTAAGGTAGGTCTCTATTAAAGAACAAGCATCATTAGAAAAACCCATTTATTTCAAAATACAAATCATTAAATCGTGATTTATCGTGTCAAAAGAGCGACTAAAATCTAGCATAACCAGCAGTGTTGAATAACCCGAATCAGTAGCTTTGATAATATCATCAATAACCTGACTGTATTGAGGGTAATATATGTAAATAATTCTTAATTTGAGATTCTAAAGTTTTTTCCAAGATTTTTGACAACGCAGGTAGAATACTTATTGGACGTAAGTCTTTGAACTCAGTTGGATCTTGTTTTTCAGGTAGAACTTTGACAACTGCTCTCTTCCATACCTCCGGGATGACATTTTCGGTTATGCAAAAATTCACAATATGTGTAATATACGAGATAATAAATGGACACACAGTTTGAACACAGTTTGATAAAATTTATACTTAATTCATCACATCCGGTAGCGTTTGATTTAATGTCACAAATTCTTCATAGACAAGCAAATCATTAGTTTCACTAAATTTGAAATCGGAATTATTGAGTTTATTAGATTTATAAAAAGACTTTATTTCATCCGATGGTTCAGCTTGCGGCACTGATTCAATAAAAAACCTATTAGCTTTATTTGGATCCCTCAGATTTTCTGGTATATCAAGTGATTTATCCGGTAGAAATTTATTAGCTCTTAAAATTCGCCACATATCTTTTGGTTTACTGTTACTGAATTGATAGATAAAATAGGCCCTTTCCTCTCTTTTGATAGATTGGAATGTAAAATTTCGTAAATTTTTATAAGCTTGTAAAGTTGCTTCAGTTCTCGTTCTTTTATACTTTCTTAGAGCTTTGTCTCTTTCATCCATCATTTTCTTTATAGGAAATGTTATCCACGGTGCTTTAGGTTTTGTTACCCTCGAGGTAACAATAGGAGCATGCCTATCAAGTAAATTATTTAGACAATTGACTAAGTAAGAAACCTTCCCATCTACTGTATCCTGATCATCCAACTCCTCTCGTACTTCTCCCAAAAAATGTGCTGGTGACCCATCTAGCTGAAACCACATTTAATTTTTGATGTGATTAGGTAGGTGTTCGATCAGCCAGGGAAAGTCTTTTCTGAGAAATCGAGGAAACAAATTGTCCATTCAATTTTCGTTAGAAAAAATATATATTACATACATTACATACATTAAGGCTCCATTTATGTTGATAATCATTAACATGAAATTCATGCGGATTTTCGGTACTATAATAATGATAGTTGTGCCAATTAACGAATCCGTTCCTGTAGAAGGTACTTTCGTCGGTGAACATAATGCTCTTCAGAAATCTTGCATTTTCCGTACTTTTATTTTGCATAGTCCTATAAAACTGCACCCTCTTAAAAAAATCTGCTTCTATCAACTCCTGGTGCAATTGCAGGTGGTAAGGGTGAAATTTGTTATATTTTAAACTCCTGCCAACTGAAGATTTCGATATCTCTAAACACTCAATTCAGTATTTTCTACCGATGCAAGACTAATAGCTAATTGGTTTTCATTAGTCAATATTTGTTTTTCGTATTCGATGTGGCATGTACTCCCAAATCGTTCTGTCAATATTTCAAAACTTTTCACTTGTGGATGCCTTCTATCAGGATATCTTGCAGCATACACAGAGGGAGCCAACAAACAATTCACCAGCGCCCAAAGCATACACCATTCCAATCAACTCTTCCTTTGTATAATTCATAATGAATAAACACAATTTTCAAGCAAATCATACAACAGGCTGTCAACAAATGTGACAAATTATTATTTCATTTTTGGTGATATTTAAAATCATAGCAAACTTTGGTAAAACATTCCACAAAAACGCTGATAATAAAGATCTCTCATAGTCCAGATCAGAAAATGTATTGAACAGGTTGAGAGACATTTAAAAGTGATAATTGTCGTTCCTTTTGATTTAAATTAAAAAAATTAAACATATATTTCTTTAATTTTGTAAAAATAATTTGACAAACACAAATAATCGAAGAACTGTTAGGAATATATATACATATAACATGTTGGTATTCTCAGATAGGTAATTTCATGTAGAATTCGAAGACAAATCACGAAAAAGTGCAACACCCTGTGCATCTGGAACTATTTTCAAAACGTGTCCTTTCTGGTGCCTTATAACTTTTATATGGGACTTTTTTTCATATATATCAGCATTATCAATATATCGAGGAAAAACACACATATATATATATATATATATATATATATATATATATATTTATACAAGGTATTTGAAAAGAGCGTGACATATCAAAGTTATGTTTTTTTAAATAGAACACCCTGTATTTTCTTGCATTTTGAGAAAAAATAAGCTGACTTTGCTAAAGTATCCCTATACCTAACTCTCTCCGTCTGTGAGATATTCAACTTTTTCACAAAATGTAATGTTGTCAAAGAAATTCAATATCATTGGAATTAGCCACGGCAGGTGTACGAAATTTTGACCGGTCACTCAAATCACTTTCAGCTAGTAACTGTGGCTTGAGTAGATAGACGATCAATAGAATACAGTGTGTTTTATATTTTCAGGAACACTTACCGCATATTTGAACTCCAATAACTTTGTTATTTCAAATAGAACACCCTATATTTTTCCATGTGACAAGATTCACCTTTTCATTTCCTTTTGAACCATATAATAGTTCCCTATACCTAAATGTGGTGCTTCAGGAGTTATCGAAGCCGTTTCGAAATCAGATGAATTTTTTGAACATTATTTCATCTAGTAGTCATATACTAGAGTAATACGTTCAACTCTGTTCAGTTGTTGTTCCAAGCAGACTCCTGTCAAATAGCGTAATATTTTGTCATAAGTTTGTGTTGAATTCGTCTTGCTCTCGTGTTCTCAGATTTGAGAAGTAAAATGAAAAGAAAGAATCATTTCAACCATTGGAGAGTGTTACGAAAATTGCTTATTAGCGTCGAGGGTTTATGCACAAAAATACCCAGATCAAGAGCATCCTGATGAAAATGTATTCGAGAGATTATTAGCCAGATTTCGAGGAACAGGTAGTATCTAGTACACTGTTCGAGATATATCGAAACCAGTGACTGGGAATGAGGAACTCAATTTCGAAGTTTTACAATATGTGATTGAAAATATGTGATTAAAAATCCCAATTATATAGACCCTTTGATAATGCAACAGGTATAAGTCAATCGAGTGTTAGCAGAATTATTAGAAAACAGAAATATCATCCATACCACATTCAGCTGCATCAACATCTGTATGGAAGGGACTTTGAACGGAGGATAGATTTCTGAACGAGTTAGCGAAGAGATGAACTTTTATGAACTCATTTTATTCACAGACGAATCAACCTTACATAACACTGGTCTGGTGAATCAACATAACTTTCATTATTATGATACCGAAAACAGACATTTATTTCGAACCGTCGGTCGCCAGAACCGCTGGAGTGTTAACTCATTCGGTGGAATCATAGGAGACACCACAATTGATCCTTATTTTTTTGGCGGGCATCCGGATGGAAATAATTTTTTTAGATTAATGAAAACAGATTTTTGGAATCTTCTGGAAAATATTCCTTTGAATGTGAGACAGATGTGGTTACAATTAGATGGTGCTCCGGAACATTCCAAACGTGTTGTCAGGAACTATCTCTACAGAATATTTACAGATGGCTGGATAGGGAGAGGTGGTCCTTATAACTGGCCAGTGAGATCGCCTGATCTTACACCCTTGGACTTTTTTATGGGGATATATCCAGGATATTGTATGCAGTACACCACCAACTACTCCTGAATATATGAAAGTGAGGATTAGAAATGCCTTCCAAACAGTAACTCCAAATATGTTGAAAAATTCAGAAGCTTATTCGAAAAAAGAATAAGATGCTGTATTGAAGTAGATGGTGGTCACGTCGAACATGTATTATATTTTTTCAATTTTCTCTTAAACTTTAATCTTTCAATATTGTTTTTTTTAATAAAAACCAGTAACCCCAAAAATAGTAGATACAGGTGGACCGATATAACAATGCTCTAAAGGAAAACAACTGTGAGTTGAGAGTGTTCAAATTCAATTTGCTAATAATATTGAAGAACTATTCTTCAGTATTCGACATCGGACTACTAGATGAAATAATGTTATTTCAGAAAATTCATCGGATTTCGAAAAGGCTTCAATAACTCCTGAAGCCACATATTTAGGTCTAGGGGAATATTATATGGTTCGAAAGGAAATCAAAAGGTGAATCTTGTCACGTGGAAAAAATAGGGTGTTCCATTTGAAATAACAAAGTAATTGGAGTTCAAATATGCGGTAAGTGCTCCTGATAATATAAAAAACACTGTATACTATTGATCATCTACTCAAGCCACAGTAACTAGCTGAAAGGGATTTGAGTAACCGGTCAAAATTTCGTACACCTGCCGTGGCTATTTCCAATGATATTGAATTTCTTTGACGTTACATTTTGTGAAAAAGTTGAATATCTCACAAACGGGAGTTAGGTATAGGAATACTTTAGCAAAGTCAGCTTATTTTTTCTCAAAAAATTTCAAAATGCAAGAACATCCAAGGTGTTCCATTCAAAAAAATATAACTCTGATATGTCACGCTCTTTTCAAATATCTTGTATAAATATCATTATTTTCAAAATATAGTTCAGATCGACATACATATACTTCCCCAGACCATTTACTAAAAAAAAAAAACATTTAGCCACGAGAGTCTGAGGTGATCAGCTTGACTCACCCTGAATATATATATATATATGAAAATGAGCTTTTTAGTTCCACTACCAGTTGGCGTTAACATCATATGGCCTATTTATTCGCGACGTGGCAACTCTGTCGTGTACAATCCATAAGGAAAAGTAGACTAATGTAACTCCTCTTTTCAGGGACGTGATTGTGACGGTTTGTTTTTCACACAATCTTGCTATAGACTAGGATTATGGCATATCTGAGAACATCTATTCTATCTCGACATTTGCAGCTTGCAATGTGCCTAATTGATTTAAAAAAAACTTTTAATGTGAGAGAACCATATAGAAAAAGGATGCTGAATATTTTCCTGTTCAACTTCCAATATCATGTGGAAGATATCACAGTTTATCTTATAGAGATGTCAAAAGCTTCCTTGAACATTCAATATATTGAATATTTCACAATAACTTTCGATTTTTTGTGAGAACCAACAATGCGATAATTATTACCGCAGAATATTGAAATGTTCGTAACACTCGACAATTCCATTAAAAAAAACTTCAATTGAAACAAGACATATTGTTTGATAATTAACGTTAAATGTAGGTCATCAGGGGTTATGTTGTTAATTTCTTCCGTTATCCTTACTTTTAAATCTCCAATTTTGAGTGGTATATTGAAATATACTTTCGATTTTATATAATCCCATAAGAAGTAATCGAGAGGAGTCAAATCGGAGGATCTAGGCGGCCATTCAATCGTTCCACGTCTTCCAATCCACCTAGTGGGAAAAACTTCGTTCAAATAATCTCTAACAATATGTTTGTAATTGATCTATCTATCTATTGCATTTGGATCAATAACACCAGAAAACAGTATTTTTAATGTAGGCTGTGAAAAGTTCGTCAAAAAATCTAGATAAACCTCACCATTAAATTTGCCCTAAAAAAAATAGGGGCCAAGTATTCTGTTGTCAATGATACCAGCCCAAACGTTCACTTTTTAGGATATTGTGTGTGAGCCTCACACATCCAATGAGGATTTTCTCTGCTCCAATATCTACAGTTTTGTCTATTACCCGTTCCATTTAAATGAAGAGTAGCTTCATCAGAAAAAACAATTTTTATTATGAACTGCAAATCTGCTTCCATTCTGTTGCTTGCAATAAAAATGATCATGATATCCGGTTTTACAAAGTCCAAAGCTATACTTGTAGTTTATGCAAGAGAAGGGGTCATATTCAGGCAGCTTGTAGATAAAATAAAAATCATTTTGTCTCCCTAGAGTTCAACTAATGAAATAGAAAATCATACTGATTTCATTGAAATGTTCAATACTAATGCCTCCTGTCAAAAATCCCATGTTAATGGAGTGCAATTATCGCAAAATTACAGCGATAATTGCATTGTAGAAAGCGAAAGAGCCTTGCGATAATTGCACTGTAGACCGATAATTGCATAGTTCATATCCATGGCAATTCCATTGTGCACTTTGATAATACAGCGACAATTTATAAGTAACTTCAGTTTGACAAGTAATGTCAAATATATTATTTATTAAAAATGTCTCGTTTCGGTCGGGCTTCATTACAAGCTATTGAAGAAAATGTGTTGGAAAACTAACCAAATTACACAAAACAGAACAGAAAATACGTGTGACGTCAGTTTATGAGCTTCTGTGCTCAGAAAAACTTTACTTACTTAACTTCGGATCAAAAAACACAAATTAATGTTCTGGCAAAAATATTAACGGACTGGGCATTCAATATGCGTAAGCGATGAGTACAAAGAATTTACTGTTGAAACGATTTGGAACGTAACTGCTAAATTACTGATGGAAAAATGTTTCACTGAATACAACATCAATTTTAACCCTTTTACTAATATTGAGTTAGAAACAGCCAGAGATGCGAAAAATGCCAAGAGGAAACAACTACAAACAGATCCAGAGAAGAAAAAGGAATGTGCAGTTTTTCTGAAGTACGATGAATTCGTGGTTGTGACGAAAACACCCCACATGGTTTTCAGAAGAAGGTATTTTTTGTTTTTGCTTGGCGTGGTGGAGAAGGCCACGAGTGCTTAATTTCGTACTTTAAAGAAGAAGAAAATAACGTAAATGAAAAAACAGAAAGGATTATTTACGATCCTGTGTTTACTAAGACGACGCAAGGAGGGGAAAAACCATGCGCTTCATTGAAATGGCTAATAAACAATAAAATCAATCCTGATTTGTGTCCAATTCGACAGTACAAAGACTCCTAGAAAAGCGGGTTGGAATAAAAACAAAACGACTCTTTCTCACTGTAAATCCCGCTTGGAAGTTGAACAGAAAATGGTATAAAGATATTCCTGCTGGACGAAATACAGTGAGCAAATGAACTGTTCTACAAGTGAAAGCTTCTGGTTTGAATACAGAGAATATCAAGCTTACTAAACATTCGTTACGAGCTACGACCGACTCCAATCTCGCAAAAAAGGGGGTGAGCGAGCAGCAACTTTTAAAAATCACGGGCCATTCAATTTCAAAATCAATAACGCCATATCTTCAAATGGATGAAGATCACCATGAAGAAATAGTCAAAAAAATGCGTGGCAATGAAGTACCACAGGCACATCATTCTCAAACATCCTCTTCAGCCGTTAATGCACCGATAGCTGCATTGTCTAACCAGAATACGTATAATAATTGTCTATTTCACTGCAGTTCCTGCATTTTTTGATTTAGTTTAACCTTGAATAACTAGTTTCATTATATTTTGACATATACTTTCATGATATATAATTGAAAAATATTAAAACAAACGTATTTCTGCGTCTCTTCTTTTTTTCCAGTTACGGGATGGTTATTGATGACAAGCTAAGAATTTATAAATTAATAACATCAGTTTGACATGTTGACAGTTAATTCAGGAAATATTCCCCCGAATTACACTCGTGCATCAAAGTAACCGGATAATTTCGTATTCCAGCGGTGTCGGGCTCTTTCTCCAAAGATGAAAATGAACTCATGCAGTTTTTTGACAACACGCTGTAATGCAAAATTATCGGTAATTTTGATGCACTTGTGCAATTACTTACGATAATTCAAGTTCTAGGTTGGAGCCTATCTATATGAATGCTGATTTGAATGGAAAACTGTTGAAGATAGAGTTGGACACAGGGGCAGGTTTGTTTGTCATGCATGCCATTGAATCTTTGAGGAATTATTTTCCGATGTTGCAATAACTGACACATCGATCGAGCTAGAAACTTACGATGGGAAAATAATGACTCCGGTGGGAAAGATTGAGGTCAGTGTGAAATTGAATGACATGAGTCCGGTATCTGATTTTATTGTAGTAGATGGCGGATGGACGCGATTTGTTGAAAAAGTTTAATATTGACGTATTGTCACTTATGTCACCCATATGTGTTGATTCGGTGAATTGTAGAACTAAATTTGAAAAATTTACTTCAAGAATATGAAAAACTTTTCAGAAACGATATAGGGGGTTGAAAATAAAATTAGAATATGATCAATCAGCTAAGCCAGTTTTTTATAGGTCGAAACGGATTCCATATGCTTGTAGGGATTCGCTAAAGAGTGAACTTGAACATTTAGAAAAAGTAATAGAAAAAATTGATAATTGTAAATGGGGTATAACTTTGGTGGTCGCTCTGAAGTCAAATGGAAAATATATCAGATTGTGTGCAAACTACAAAATAACCAATAATAAGTATGTAGCTGAAGTCAATCATCCTTTGCCAAGGATCGATTGTATTTTCACAGCTCTACAGGGTGGTCTATATTTCACTAATCTAGATTTTCGTTAAATTAGAACTTGATGATGAATCCATTATGTTGCTAGCGTGGAGCACTGATCAGGGTATCTATGAGGTGAATCGTCTTCCGTTTGGGACTAAACCGGCTTGTGCTATTTTCCAGCAGATCGTGGAAAGGCTTTTATTGGGGATACCAGGTGTTGTTAATTATTTGATTGATATTGTGGTTACCGGAAAATTCATTGATGAACACTTTAATAATTTGAAGGAAGTTTTTGAACGTTTGAGAGTATCTAGTTTGCGACATAACAAAGATAAATGTCAGTTTTTTTTAATAAAATAAAATATTTAGGACATATAATTAATTCGGAGGGCCTGATGAAAGATATGGATAAAATCAGTGGAATCTTGCATTGTCCTGTACCAAAGACTGTGACAAAGGTGAAATCTTTTTGCGGAATGGTGAATAATTATTCCAAATTTATTGATCATTTATCTAATGAATTGAAACCTTTATATAGTTTGTGCGAAAGAAGTGAGCCATTTGTATGGTCTGAAAAATGTCAGCAATTATTTCAATGTGCCCAAAATGATTTGATTTCAGAAAAGGTCATTGTTCATTATGATCTGAACAAACTTTATAATTATACTGTGATGCGAGCAATCAAGGAATTGGAGCTTCATCACATGTTTTCAAAGATGGTTCAAAAGACCTGTTTGTTTCATTTCGAGAGTTCTGAATGAATTTGAAAAAAAATATTCAGTTGTTCATAATATTGGGCCGTACAGAAACTATATCAATACTCAGCAGGTAGACATTTTATAATAATTTCCGATCACAAAGCTCTCTCAACTTTATTTGGAAAAAAACAAAGTTAGCCGCAAATGGCTTCGGGTCAAATTAAAAAATTGGCCACTTTTCCTATCAGATTTCAATTATACGTTTTGTTATACCATAGGGGTGAATAATACTAGAGGACCAACTTGATTATTTGAATATGAATAGAATAGATATCAACATTGTTCGGTCAGAAACTAGGGTGGATAACATTCTAGGTGAAGTGTTTAAATGTATACGTTATGGCTTTCCAGAAGGAGAGTACGATGAAGAATTAAAACCATATTTACGTAGAAAAAATGAGCTTTATTTAAAAAATAATGAAATAATGTGGGGATACAGGGTAGTAATACTTTCTAAATTGAAGCCACCTTTATTGAGTGAATTGCATGCTAATCATGAAGGAATTATAAAAATTGAATCGACAGCTAGGTCTTAATTTTTGGTGGCCATAGTTAGATGATGATATCGAGAATAAGGTAAAATGTTGTTCAATATGTGTTAAATTTCGCCCGGAACCAATGAAAACCGTTTCACGTCCTTGGAATAAGTGAAATAGAGTATATGAGAGCTCATTGCGATTTTCTAGAACCTTTCAATAATAAAATGATATTAATCATTGTAGATGCTCACTCGAAATGGGTAGAAGCATTTGTTATGAAAAAATACGATTCCACCGAAACCATTGAAAGATGCAGGGAATGCTTTTCTCGCTTAAGCCTTCCGGATGTGTTGGTTACAGATAATGGTTCTTCATTTACATCAATTTTTATTCGAATTTCGAGTTTGAATGGGATTCGACATATCACCCTTCTAGGAATGGTCAGGCGGAAAATGCGATTAAAAGTTTCAAGTTAGCGATATCTAAGGCATTGAAAGCTCCACATAATAGAAATGTTAGTTTCGAGACATTGATGTGTCTTCTCCGTTCCAGAAATAAAAAAGCTGGACAAAATACATTATTGATGAAGTTTTAGGAAGTAATATGTACTTTTGTAAAGTGGTAGGTGATGAAATCATGTGGAAACGTGATATAGATAAGATTTTGAAAAGAATAGATCAGGTGGTCGATGAGTCTGATATTACGAATGATGATAGTGTTGATTTCGATGGGGAAGACAAGGGTTCAGATCACAAGGGGTCAGATCCGTGTTCAACTACAGTTGTGTGCATAAAAAAGCCGTACAGCAGTTATAGGCTATTGTGAGACAGGCTTGTCAATCTCAATTAAACTTCTTATCGACTTTGACAAGTAGTGTCAAAATTCAAACTGTCGAAAGTTCCAAATGTGTACGTGTACTACTTTTTATGAAATCTGGAATATTATAGGCAGGTTTACACCATACAAACCTCGTACGACTTTTTTATGCACACAACTGTACAATCACCAGGTAGTCCTTGAAACCTTGAAACCACCGGATCGTTTAGTTTTGTACTGCGGGATATTGAAGTGTATTGCGTTTTATTATATCCTGTATAATTGAGAATAGCTATCATGTATTTTGTTGAATTTTTATGTTGGGCAATTGTTTTTGGAGAATTGTCATTATTGACCTGTAAGATAAAATAAACGTTTACATTTAATTATTATTATTCATTAATAATATACGACATATAAAGAAGCTAAGCGGGGACTTGAAATATAAATACAAGATATACTATTTTGAATTGGTATCATCTTCCTCTTTTCGAGCGGTTAAAGGATTTAAAACCACTAATTCTCGCAAAAAAGAGGTGAAATCCAATCGATAAACTTTCAATGACATCAACATTATTCACAATCTCATCTCGGTCTTTTCTTCCAACAATCCAACCACATCACGGCTCCCAAAATATCCCAATCCACTATAACCGAAGTAAGTATTTCCGTTTTATTTTTATGAAACACCTCAATGATGATTCGTCGTGAATCTATGTGGATGGTCCATTACTCTGATTCACATGTGTAGCATGTGTGCTTCTTGCTGCTGTACCACTTGCCATCGTATGCGGAGGTATTCACCACTTCGGCTAGCGCAGATGTTGACGGAAAAAATAGAAACACCGGGTGGGATGTAGTTCGTTGTTGTTCGTATTCTATCCCATACAGTGAGGCTAGTCATTAGTCTGACCAACGATTTTTGTTATTGAAATTTCTCAAATGTAGACGAAATAATAATGCAAAACTAAAATTGTATAATTTTTTTTTTTTAATTGAAAAAAAAAATTTGCAAGATAAAGTCATATAAATAATAATTATGGTAAGTTTGGTGATCCTCAGATATGTTTTTCGAATGGTTTGGTAGGAATTAGGATAAATGATATTGGAGGGAAACTATACTATTGCGTTCTCGCCAACGTTTCGAACTTTGATAAATTCATCATCAGGGCTCCGTAATAATTAGTTTTACTTTACAATTATTTTTGTGAAAAGTTCAATATGGTAAAATAATAGAGAAAATATAATAAGAAAATGGCCCACAAAATATTTAAACATTTCCAGAGGTTTGAAATATAAAAATATTTTCAATTATGAAATATAGGATGACTCAACAAAAATTTGTATTTCCGAGTGGATACAGTAAAACAAAAATAAAAAAACAGACACTCTAGATACGTGAATAACAAACATTTACGGCACAACTGATTCCACATACAGCTCGAGACAAATAAAAACTGAGTTAAAATCCCGAGAGTGGCTATGAATCTATGATATTCTTTTTATGTTGGATAAAAAATAAATCAGATATCAGGTTGAAATGTGGCGTGATTAATCCTTTTATATCTCTTCTGGTATTAACACTATCTTGGTGAAGAACTTGAATCATTTCGATGATAAGTCTTTTAGAAGATGATTTTTCGGATCATGAATGGTAGGATTTATAAAATCAAAAGAATGGCTATATTCTCTAGTGTGTTCAACTAAGGCTGTTCACATTCAGTTTTCTTGTGTCCAGATATTCGTTTTCTCAAATAACGTCTTGTTTGACCCACATAGCATTTTGTGCAATGGTTACAATTAATTTTGTATACAAAATAATAGATTCATAGATTCACAGCCACTCTCGGGATTTTAACTCAGTTTTCATTTGCCTCGAGCTAAATGTGCCGTAAATGTTCGTTATTCACGTATCTAGAATGTCTGTTTTTTATTTATTATTGTTTTTCTGTATCCATTCGGAAAAATTCATTTTTGGTGAGGCTTCTTTTAATTAAAAACATTTTTATATTTTAAACATCTGGAAATGTTTCAATATTTTGTGGGCATTTTCTTATAATATTTTTTGAATCGGAGTTCCTTTACGCGGGTTGCGGTAGGTGTTGACTGGTAGAAATCGTCACGTAAGAAAAAAGCGTTATGTCCATGCGACTTTCTCACTCTCTCTCTGTGTCTCTTTCTATCATATACGAGTCTGTGAGGCAAGGGTCTAGCCCTTGCTCATACGATTACGAAGGTGTACGAAACCATCTGAACTGCTGTTCTGCTTGCAAGAAGTTTGAAATTATACATGTCCGATGTTATCGATGAGTGGTAATACGTGGGAGGAATTTTTTTCATCTTTTATATTTCTATATAATAATAATAATTTTATATAATAATAATAATAATTTTATTCTCCGGAAGGACAATACAATTATAGTATAGGAGTAGTCGTTCATCTAAAGTAAAAGTAAACAGTAGACAGTACATGATAACATCCAGTTAATTATAACATTGTAACATGTATATAACAGACAAAACACAGTGGATTTAACAAATACTTATTATAGTGTCTGATCGACTTTATAATAACATCTTTCAATTGAAAATTGTTTGTCATTTTTTAAAACTTGTTAAGGTTTGAGTATTTCTTACATGGGAACCTATCGAGGTGAGAGATTTTCGGAGTGTTTTTTTCTGTCACTAGGTACCGCCAGTTAAAAGTTTTTTTTTTCTGGCGTACCTATAGGTGTTATAGACTCGATGATGGTTTTGTTTATGTTCGGACTTCTGGCTGGTGACTACTCCGTACGGATGAGGGCCAAAAAGCCTGAAACCGGTATGCGGATTGTTAGGCGAACACGACATAAATTAAACATAATCGAGCTTATCAGAAAGAAACATTTGCATTCAATGTCCATTTATATGGAGGTATGCATGGATTTTCAGGTGAATATCTGTCAACGTTCTGCGTGGTATTTGCTAGGAAAGTAGTTGTTTTTCCCCTGTGATCTACCATTTTCTGGTTCAATTTATATTGAATCTTTTGTGTGAAGGAGACTGTGTACCTCGATTTTTATATTTTTATTCCACTTCACATGGCGTTTATCTTTCACTATATGCTAGTCGGACTTTCCACTCCTACTGAGAAGGAATCTTTTATTTAGAAACCTATCGAGGTGGGAGATTTTCGGAGTGTTTCTTTCTGTCACTAGGTACCGCCAGTTAAAAGTTTTCTTTTCCGGCGTACCTATAGGTGTTATAGACTCGATGATGGTTTTGTTTATGTTGTGTCTCGCTTCGGCCAGAGCTCTTCGGACTTCTGGCTGGTGACTACTCCATACTGATGAGGGCCAAAAAGCCTGAAACCGGTATGCGGATTATTAGGCGAACACGACAGGAATTAAACATAATCGAGCTTATCAGAAAGAAACATTTGCATTCAATGTCCATTTATATGGAGGTATGCATGGATTTTCAGGTGAATATCATTCAACGTTCTGCGTGGTATTTGCTAGGAAAGTAGTTGTTTTTCCCCTGTGATCTACCATTTCCTGGTTCAATTCATATTGAATCTTTTGTGTGAAGAAGACTGTGTACTTCGATTTTTCTATTTCTTGGTCTGGTAATTTATTAAATAATGAAGGACCTAGTGAATTAGGACAGTTTTTAGATATTTGGACCCTAGAAAAAGGTATATTCAGTTGATTTTTCATTTTTGTGTCATGTTTATGAATGCTAGATCTGGTTGAAAAGCTGTTATAGTGACTGAATACATAAACACAAACTTCAAAGATGAAGAGTGATGGTGGCGTCAAAACTTTACAAGTTTTGAATACATCAACATAACTCTGTCGAGGAGGTAAGCTAAACATTACTCGGAATATTTTCTTTTGCGCAACAAATACATAATTTGCTCCCGAAGACCTTCCCCAAAGGCAGATACCATTTCGAAGTCTGGAGTCTACTTGAGCGTAGTAGAGCATCAGCAACTGATCATTAGACAGAACTGTTCTCAAATTACTGGTAGGAAACAGAATTCAATTTATTGATTAAAATTCGACAGTGATCTCCCCAGGAAATATGTTCATCTATATATAAACCAAGAAATCGAGCGATCTCATCTACTGACTGTCACCAAAATCAATGTCACTTACTTCTTTTTGTCTATTATGGAAGCGAATACTTCTTGTTTTATTTGTATCCAGTTGAACTGAGTTAGCTCTGAACCACTGGTCCATATCAAAGGAAATTCTATTATATTTCTGACGTATACATGATTTATCCCTATCTGATACAATAACCGATGTGACATCAGCGTAAACAATAATTGAGCCATTACAAATCTTCACAATATCGTTAATATAGAGTAAAAATAAGGTAGATCCCAGGACCGAACCCTGAGGAAGTCCTACTTCAGAATATTCACTACACGATGACAGATGGTTACCAATAGTGACATGGTTACTACGTTTACTCAAAAAACTTTTTATCCATTCATGAGTGACACCACGGATTCCGTATCGAGACAGTTTACCCACAAAAATACCGTGACTAATGCAATCGAACGCACTGCTGAGGTCACAAAATACCTCAACAGGGCACTCGCCCGCATCAATGCATTTAATAACTTTAAGAACATATGAGTGAATTGCAGTTGTGGTCGATTTATTTTGCTCAAAACCGTGTTGGTCCTCTGTTATGATATTAAAATCATTGAGAAAAGATGACAATCTCTCCAGGAATGATCATTCAAATATTTTGGAAAAGATAGAAGGTACCGTGATTGGTCGATAGTTACTTATTAGGGAAGAATCGCCTTTTTTATATACAGGTGGTGCCATAAGGTGTTTAAGAACACGTTTAACTATCAAATGAGGTACCTCATCAGATCCCGAGGAAAATTTATTTTTCAATTTTCTGTTGAGCATGACAAATAGTTCACTTTCACTATAGGGAAGGAGTAAAAAAGACCGAGACTGTATTTCAATATTATTCAAAAATTCATTAGCTACATCTTCATCAACAGATTCAATTTGTGAGATTCCTTTAAGGGGTTCATTTTTGAAAAAACTGCTGAATATATCAGAGATGTATTCAGGTGAATCGTATATTTCATTGTCGTATTTTATGGAGGAGACTGATTGTTTACGTGATTTATCAGTTAATTCACTTCCTACACTCCAAGCTGCCTTGGTAGGGTTGTCGGAATGATTTATTTTCTGTTGAAAGTATTGTTTTTTTGAAATTTCTATTGAGATTTTGTGCTTTTTCTTTTCTGCTTCATAGAAATCATTCAATAATGGATATTTGCTTTTGAGCGCAAACAGGTCCCTTAATCTGCTACTGGACCTAATAGTAGAGGAGACCGTGGGAGATCGATCTTCACCGATCTGATAACTCGATGAGACATATTTTTTATCAAATATAATTTATAAACAAATATGCCTATGTTAACTTGCCTATCGAAAAGTGTTCATAGCTATTTTTAATTGAATTAATTTTAATCAATTTTCTTTCATCACCTTCATTCTTTTGATAACCGAATGAGTTTCATCTCAACTGATAGTTTTTAACACACAGAATATGCCTAGGTAGGCTTGCCTACTTAGTTCTGTGCATGGCCACCTGACAAGCAGATGTGAACAGATAAGTCAATATAGGTGTAACTACACCGATCTGTTAACCAATCGAAATATCATAGGTAACCTAATTTAATTACAAAACCAATCGTATAGGCTTACCTGCAAAAAATCGTACATGAGATATTATTGCCAAGCTATAAAGTTTTAGAATTTTAGCTATTTGATAGGTGCGAGAGAGAAAGTAGAGCGTCCGAGGTCCGTGTGATAGAACAAGACACAACATAGCTGCACGCTACCTGGTTGTGATTACACAGCGGCATTTTATCAGAAAGGTAAAGTTCGGCCACTTAAACTGTTCTCCAAAAATGAATCATACCAAAACATATTTGCGTCATTACTAGATGAAGCTGATATTTTCAAAAATGAAAAAATGCAGGCCGTTCAGGAGTTTACCGCTCATATGTATGGTATAAAAAATTGCACTAGTGTGAATAACGCCAGGTGTTGCATTTTTATGAAAAGTTATTCCGCAAAAGAAGATTATGAGCACTTTTTGAAAAAAGTTAAGAGTGATGACTCCAACAATTTGCCACCATGCTGGTCTTCCTTAACCCAAAAAATTTTACGAACGATTTATGTCAATTCTATGTGGCTTCATGCGACAGATCAAGATTGCTTAAGATTGCGCCCTGAAAACTGTGGTTGGCTTTTAGACGATGGTCATTTTAAACCAATTGGATTTGTTGGGGACCAAACACCTTTAGAAATTGATGACATCGAACAAATCATGTATAATGGAGATGAAGAAGAATTATTGGAATCTGATGTTCATTATTCAGCTTCCGGTGATTCCGATGGTGGATAATAAAAATTATAATAAATATTTGAATTAATTTTTGTATTTTATATCCTTTTTAATAAACGCTTTTAACAACATAAATGTATTGAATTTTATTTTTCTATATTGATGATTTTTCAAAATTTATTATTCTAAAATTTTAAAAGTAACAGTTATTCTTTCCCGCTTTACGGCATTTATTTGATTTTGAATAATAAATAAATTATTCTTTATTTAATTTTAAATAAAGAATATGATTTTTTTTATTTATTAATATATTAAATTATTTATTTTTGATTATTTCATAGCTGTAAGTATATATAGTGTGAAATAATACAAAAATTGTGATCGAAATTAGAGTTATAATAAATTAGAGTTCAAAATTACTGTCGAGTGTGAATAAATGCTGTCACTGTCACTCACATGTACACGAGCATGCGCACTCGGATACATTCAACGGTCAGGTGGCGTGCAGCTGCTATGTTGTGTCCTGTTCTATCACACGGACCTCGGACGCTCTACTTTCTCTCTCGCACCTATTGAATAGCTAAAATTCTAAAACTTTATAGCTTGGCAATAATATTTTATGTACGATTTTTTGCAGGCAAGCCTATATGATTGGTTTTGTAATTGAGTTATATTACCTATGATATCAATTTCGATTGGTTAACAAATCGGTGTAGTTACCTATATTGACTTACCTGTTCACATCTGCTTGCCAGGTAGCCATGCACAGAAATAAGTAGGCAAGCCTACCTAGGCATATTCTGTATGTTAAAAACTATCAGTTGAGATGGAACTTATCGGTTATCAAAATAGTGAAGGTTATGAAAGAAAATTGATTAAAATTAATTCAATTAAAAAAAGCCATGAACACTTTTCGATAGGCAAGTTATCATAGGCATATTTGTTTATAAATTATATTTGATAAAAAATATGTCTCAGATCGGTGAAGGTCGATCTCCCACTGGCTCTTAGACTATAATAATATCGTCATATATAACGTGTGTTTAGATGATTATCTCTTTTTTTGGATATAATTTCTTATGTTTTCTGTATGCCGAAGTTGGATCAATGGTTTACATTGAATATATGAATTTGATATGAATAATATTATCAGGAATAAAATACTTTTTACTGTGGCGGAGAAGTTTGGAAAATAGATATATAGGTAAAGTATTGCATGGTATAATGACAATATTAAATGTGATGGAATAGAAAACGTCAACTTTCAAAGGGAAAAAGCGTAAGGAACTTCGTTCCTGACATGCACACGATTTTACCATATTCAACTTTTCTCAAAAACTAATTGTTACAGAGCCTTAATGATGAATTTTTTGAAGTTCGAAACGTTTGCGAGAAAGCAATAATTTTTCTTCAATAACATTAATCCTAATCCCAACCAAACCATTTAAAGAAAAAAAAAGTTTATTTCCCATCAGTCATATGTATGAAAATACTCAAATAAGGGGAGGAGATGGAGTATTTCACATGCTAAAATATTCATCTAAGGAATGAAAATATTTTTCAAATAATTTCTTTCAAAGCTATATTGAACCTCCTATTTTCGTTCACACCCAATAAACGGGTGAGTTATGCGAAATTCTATATTTATATAATGAAAAATTAAAATAATTTTTTGGCGGGTATTTTACATTTTATTGATAGTGAATTTAGGTCTGTTTGTAAAAATATAAGTGTATGTTTCATATATGTAAATGGAACAATGTGTCAACGAATCTTTCAGACAAGTAATAACTTCTAGAATCCTAGGTGTGTCAAAATGAGATTTGATATGGGTAAACGGTATGTGAAGAGGAGAGTTTTCGCATATTTAATTTTTTTAGAGTCACTTTCAATATTGCATCTAGGTGGCAATGATCGGACGTGAACTAATCTGAGGACCTCAGGTGATGTCAGAAAATTACAATTGCAAAGTTTTAGTGACTAGTATGATAGATAGGAATAAGACAAGTTGGCAAAATTACATTTTCGTGTCTATTATTTTTCAAAAAGCGACAATTTTTTGACAAGCACTTTCCGAAAAAAGGATTTTTTGACGAATCTAAAGATACTAATTTATTTGCCATTGCATTAAAAATAAGAACATAAATTAAATATTACTAAGGAAAATACTGGATAATAATTTATTTACTCTTGTTGAGTGTGCCATTTTGCAGTTATTTTTATCAAGTCTTCTTTGGAAAACAAAACAAACACTTACGTAATGCTAGTGACATAAGCTTTATGAGCAGACAGTGAAAGTTTCATAATTTTCAAAATAATGTATATTCAAAGTGACAAAGTGGATATGTTATTAATATTTGGAGAATGTCATAGAAATTCAAGGAATTCTGCTGAGTTGTATGCTTAGAGATATCCCAATCGGCAACATCCAGCCCATCCAGAATAAAATCTAGAGGCGGAACAGAGGTTTGTAATAAATGAAGAGACTGAGATTAACGTTCTTGCTATGGTTAAGGTTGATAAAACGGTTTCTTCAAGTGAAATTAGTCGAGAAATGCAGATTAGTCACGAATGAGCAAGAAAAATACTGAAACGGAACGGATATCGATCATTTAAATATCAGTTAGATCAACATTTGTATACTGACGATGGCGATAGGCGGGTGGTGTTTTGTGATTGGCTGCTTCAAAATCATAGAGTCAACCCAAATTGTATCAACGTCATTCTATTTTCCAACAAATCACGATTTACAAATAGTGGTATGTTCATTAAGCAAAATACTCGATACTGGGCCCAACAAAATCAACATGCAATGAGAGAGGGCAATTTTCAAGAAAGGTTTGGCGTCAATGTCTGGGCTGGTAGCGTTGGAAACAGAATAATTGGGCCAATATTGTTTGAAGGTCAGTTAACAGGGGTTAGGTCTTAGTTTTTCTTCAAAATGAAATCGAGGATCATATTAATAATCGACCTTTAGTAGTTTTACGGCGAATTTAGTCCCAACAAGATGGAGCACTCCCTCATAATAACGTTTTTAATTACTAGATAGAGCATTTTAGTAATCAAGTTATTGCAACCAATGGCGCAGTACGGTGGCCTGTCCGCTCACCGGATCTCACTGTGCTCGATTTCTTTATTTGGGGATATGTTGGGGAAAAGGTTTACTATGCAACAGCCACTCTTGAAATCTTAGAAGAAATAATTCTACGGGCATTTAGAAGTACAACGCCTCAAATGGCACGAAACGTGTTGAGAGAAACAATTGAACGAGCTGAAATGTATCTTGAACAAGGAGGAATGCACTTTGAAAATTTACTACTACGAAAGTAAATACATTATTATCCATGGCACACTTGACAAAAGTAAATAAATTATTATCCAGTATTTTCCTTAGTAATATTTAATTCATGTTCATATTTTTAATCCAATCGCAAATAAATTAGTATCGTTAAATTCGTCAAAAAATATTTTTTTCAAAAAGTTCTTGTCAAAAAATGGTCGCCAATTGAAAAATAATAGTTAGACACGAAAATGTTATTTTGCCAACTTGTCTTATTCCTATCTATCATACTAGTCACTGAAACTTTGCGATTGATATTTTCTGACATCACCTGAGGACTGCAACTGGCCACCTAGATGCAATATTGAAAGTGACTCTAAAAAAATTAAGTAGGCATACAAACTCTTTATATCACATTTTGATTCCGAATTGTCCCTGAAATCCAAAAATATTACAATACACAGGGTATTCCATTTGAAAATTCAAAACCAGAGCCATTTCCGGTGAAACCGGAAGTGACCGGAATGAGAAAAATATGCGAAAACTCTCCTCTTCACATACCATTTACGTATACCAAATCTCATTTTGATTACTATCGTTTTGGACGTCCATCATCTTAATGTATTTGAAAGGTTTTCACGACGTTTCGAATGCTTGTATCTGCAATCGTCTTCAGGTGAATACTGTATTCACCTGTAGACGATTGCAGATACAAGCATTCGGAACGTCGTGAAAACCTTTCAAATACATTAAGAGGATGGACGTTCAAAACGATAGTAATCAAGTTACCACATCGTCTACAACCTTCAAACAAATCTCATTTTGATACACCCAATATTCTAGAAGTTATAATTTGTCTAATAGATTCGTTGACACCCGGTATTATATTTGACAAATAATTTCCCACACGAGTAAGTGAAAGAAACGCCGGCCACTGTTCTAATAACTTTCATTTGCAAAATAAAAACCTCTTCATTTGAAGTCAATCTGAGAGTGATACAAGGATACCTAATAGCCGAGACTCCTCCAAGACTTGTACGGTATTTTTTAACAAATAACACAAAGCATTCAATAGTTTGCTCAAATGTACGCAATTACTGTTCCAGTTGATATTTTTATCAAAAACTAGTCCCCGAAATTTGGTTTCATTTGTGTTGTCCAATTGATACATCATTGACGCAGACAGTTAATGGCAAACACTTTTTTTGTCGGTTGTAAAATTCCACAGTTAGTGTTTTAGAGGCATTCAAATATAATTGAGTTTGAAATTTCTTCACATGTGTGTCGTGTTTTAATTTAATCCTTGTCCGATGTTATGGAAGGAGTATCACCAGCATACATCGTTAGATAGATTCCTGGAAATCATGTATCAGAATCGTTGGTATACAATAGAAATTAAATTGGCCCCACGACATACCCCTGCGAGACTCCCCTGTTAACCAATTTAGTTTCATAATTATTATATGTAACTGCTCCACACTTCCACCTTCCGGTATGTAGGAAGGATGAAATCCAATTAAGAGCTAAGCCCCCAATTCCATAGTTGAACGTTTTGATAATAAAAGCTCCTGGTTAACAGAGCCGAATGTCACAGAAAATCCCAGCAGGGTATTCACAAGTTTCGAAGTATAGTCGTATTTAGGGTCGGCTTTAGAATAGCCCCATGGTAAATCCTGCCTGTCGTAAGAGGCGACTAAAAGGATAACCGTAGGTGGAAGATGGTCTCATCGCCCGGTAAAATACCACCATATCGACTTTGTGTGCTGTGAAATGGATCATTCCATGTTTCAGTGTTCGGTCGATACTTTCCGGTCTCCCTCTTTCCTTTTCCCCAATTCCTCCTTTATTTTCAGGTGCATCCTAATAGTGATAATGATGAAGTCTCCTAGAGTAAAACACTCCGGAAGCAAAATACCTCTCCATTCGGATTTCTGGGCGAGAGGTACTCGAGGGGACTCAACATTAAAGATTAATTTTTGCAACATCCGCGGACTCAACAAGAACATCAATGACGTCCACCATCACCTACAGACAAAAAAACCGGATATTCTGGCTCTAACAGAAATACAAGTAAACTCGTCCACCATCAAGGTCCATATGCTTTGTCCTGGTTACGAACTCCATTTTCGATTCAGGTTCAAAGGTGGAGTCTGCCTTTACGCTAAGGCTAACCTTTCATGCCAGCGTGAAGAGAGTTTGGAACCGAAAGACTTTGATGTGATGTGGTTCAAGCTATCTGATACCAAACTGACTGAGTTCCTCTGCTGCCTTTACCTATCACCTAATGAACCTTCATATAACGACCTCTTTGAGTTTTTATCACTCAAACTGGACTACATTCAGGAGAACCATCCAACAGCTGAAACCATAATCATGGGAGACTTTAATGTACATAACGCTGCCTGGCTCAAATTCTCTAACAAAACAGATGATGCGGGTCGTCAAGCCGAGGCCTTCGCCATCACTCATGGTCTAGAACAACTGGTCGAGCTACCAACCCGCATCCCTGATGTCAACAACCAGTCTGCCAATACACTGGATCTTTTCCTCACCACCAATCCTGACCCGTATAGAATAGAAGTTTGTGCCCCACTTGGAAACTTTGATCACACCCTCATCTCCACAACATGCTCTTTCCATTTACTATCGAGCTGCACAATACCACCCCGTCTCATGTGGCATTACAATTCGGCCGACTGGGAAGGTCTTCGTATGTTTTCCTCAGCGTTTCCATGGGAGAGAGTTTGTTTCTCTTCAGTAGATCCAACACGATGTGCTGACACAATTTCTGAAATCATCATGTTGGGGATGCAAACTTACATACCGAATACCGAAAGAAGAACATCATCCGATAAGACCTGGTTTAACAGAAACTGCTCTAGAGCTGTGGCTTCCAAACAGGCAGCATACCATCGATAGCTAAAAAATCCGGGCCCTGAGACCAGAGCAGCATATGTCGAGGCTAGAGGCATATGCAAAGAGACAATAGAATGCTCAAAAGATGCCCACAATGCCAAAATAAGATCAAAACTTGCTGAATGTCCTAACGGATCCCGTTCATTTTGGTCTTTCGCCAAAGCTGTGGGAAGAAACTTCACTTCCAGCTCATTTCCTCCTCTAACCAAAGAAGATGGAATACTAGCAACGACTGCCCAGGAAAAAGCCAATATCTTTGCGCACCTATTTGCTGGAAATTCCACTCTGGATTCATCGGAAAACAACCCCCGAACATTACACCTATTGACAGTCACATGCCCGAGATCACCTTTCGCCAACGTACTATCAGAAAGATTTTGCTGGGTCTCAACACCAACAAAGCCTGTGGATCTGACGGAATCCCGCTGATTGTTCTCAAGAAATGTGCCCCGAACTAACACCTGTTCTTTGCAAGTTGTTCAACCACTCTTACAATTTGGGGTATTTCCGTCCAATTGGAAAACTGCAAGAGTACAGCCAGTCCCTAAAAAAGGCAAAAAGGCCCTACCTAGCAACTACAGACCTATCGCACTGCTATCTATTATTTCAAAGGTCATGGAAAAAACCATCAACATCGAGCTCATGAAATATCTGGAAGACTCAGGAATTGTCAACGATAGGCAATATGGCTTCCGCCATCAGAGATCAACTGGTGACCTGCTGGCTTACGTCTCACATATATGGCAGCTATCTATTGAAAAGTATGGAGAAACTTTAGCTGTGGCATTAGATATCTCCAAGGCGTTCGATCGAGTTTGGCACCAGGGACTCCTCGCCAAGCTTCCGTCTTATGGCTTGCCCCTCAGCTGTGTTCTCTGCTTGCTAGTTTTCTCTCAAACAGGTCTCTCCATGTAGTGGTCGATGGAGTTTCATCTGACACTCTACTCATAAATGCTGGTGTTCCGCAAGGATCTATTCTCGCACCAACACTATTTCTACTTCACATCAACGACCTGTTGAAAGCAACTTCATGTCCAGTACACAGCTTTGCCGATGATAGTACCCTCCATACCGCTTTTTCTTCCAGGGCCCCTATATCAGCCCGTGAAACCAGAAATGAACGAGGAAGAAATTTTTATAATATAAATATGGACTTAGTAACAATTCTCGAGTGGGGATCTAATAACTTGGTAGAATTCAATGCAAACAAAACACAAGCATGTCTTTTCTCTAGAAAAGCCGATCTCACTGTGCCTAACATAACTTTGTCAGGAGTAACCATACCACTGAAGTCATCCATATCGATGCTTGGTATTACTATCAGCAATAACCTTTCCTGGGAAAATCACGTGAGGTCCATTGCCCAACGTGCATCCCAAAAACTTGGTTTTGTTTCGTGCCAAGAGCTATTTCACCCCCTCTCAGCTGCTTATGATCTATAAGGCACAGATCCGACCTGTCCTGGAATACTGTTCCCATATTTGGAGCGCGGCACCTAAACATATCCTGAGGCTATTGGATTCTGTCCAAAAAAGGGCAATTCGTCTCGTCGGTGATGCCTCGCTTACAAACTCGCTCACTTGTCTGGAACACCGTAGAAAAGTTGGCGATTTGTCTCTATTTTATAGATATTTTCATGGGCGATGCTCTTCTGAAATATCAACAATCGTTCCTGCTTTGGCAGTCTCTTCAAGATTAACCCGTCAAGTTCAATCATCACACCCCTTCGTGGTCACTTTGGAGACCTGCAGAACATCACTTTCCAAAGACTCGTTCATCCAACGAACAGCGAGGCTTTGGAACTCATTGCCTAGGGAGGTGTTCCCCGAGGCATACAACCTCCAGAAATTTAAGAAGAACACCAACTCCTACCTTCTTTCCCTTGGTTCCCACGATGTTCTCTGAACATTACAGGATATCCCTTTTCGTGGGAACCAGAACATAAAAAAAAGGCGAATAATTCTGAATCCATGCTTATTGCCGAAAATATCAAATCTATTAGCAACAAATCTCAGACGAGTATTCAAAAATATTTGAAATATAAAGTTATTGTTATCGGACGATCCATCAAGTTAATAGAAACTTTGTTAGGAATGGTGATGATGTTTCCTGCTTTTAAAGTACCGGGAAATTTGCTTTTTGAAAAGGATAGGTTAACTAAAACGGAGATGGGTTCAATAACCGACGAAATACGGAACTGAAAAGTAAAAAATAAAATAAATCTTCTTAGTGTCAATAACTAAGCTCCTAAACTAATGTAAGTAACTAATTTTGAGTCGGCGCCAAACAAACAAGCAAATGAATTAGGTAAGGCGTAAAATGATGAAATCGAGTTGCGCGGTGACATTCTGATAATTTTTTTGAAGTAATTTAATGATCTTCGTTGATTTTTCGTTCGGCGCCGACTCAAAATTAGTTACTTACATTAGTTTAGGAGCTTAGTTATTGAGACTAAGAAGGTTTATTTTATTTTTTACTTTTCAGTTCCGTAATTCGTCGGTTGAATTTTTGTTGAAAAGTTTTTATTTTTCAATTTTTTGTGGCTGAAATCTACTAATTACTACCTAGCTGTTTTTTGATTACTTTCAAAATACTAACTTACCCACCTTACTTCAACTATTACCAGTTAAATAATATGATTATCTACTTTTACTATTTGTTGTAATATTAATCATTTTTGTTGTTCTGGTTAGTTTATTTCATTACTTTGTATATCATTCCATCCTCTCATAGAATATAATGATTTTGACGGATGTAGGAGAACAAAAATAATGACAATAGCGATCTGTCATTGTCAACTACATATGTGTGCCAATGTTCACAAGTGAAAAATCAATTATCCCCTATTTTTCTACCCATAAGGGTGGATAATTCCATTCGAAATCCAAATATGATCAACTATGAGGTATACCGTATCTAATAAAAAAAGAATCATCCAAATCGAAGAATCCAGTACAAAGTTATGCCTGATAGAATCGGTTAACGGACCAGAATTCAGAGGGTGAGTGATCAATATCCTTCATTTCATATTAATTGGGACCAACTTCAAAGTACACCCTATGTACTGAAATAAGAATTATCGGAATCGGACATCTCAGTAAAAAGTTATGCGTGGTCATACATGAAAAATAATAAAAATATACGCGTCGACTAGAGAACCTCTTCCTTTTTGGTTAAAGTCAGTTAAAATGCTTCAAACCGTCTTCATGTCACCGCATACTCCCCATTAATAGTGCAAAGTCAATCACTTGAGGTTACGATCAACCAGCAATCAACACCTGAAACTTCTGTAAAATTCTGAAAATGTTGCCCAAGAATGAATATGAAATTCAAGGTGTTTAGAACCGAGTAAAATAGTCTTCAAATATATATGTGGCGGTTATCAACAAATCTAATATTCTCCGGAAACTCCCAAACCCACAATTAATTCAAGATGTACGAATATTGAAGATAGCGTTTTCAACTTCGGTTGATATATACCTACGAGAAGAAGTGATTTTATTTTGACACAAAATATAAAATATCTTCATTTGCTAGTGTATACAGTGCGTCCGTAAAGTATGGAAACATGACGATATCTTTGACACCCCATAAGATACAATAACAAAATTTTGGTTATGTATATTAGATAGACCAGCGATTTTTTATTTTATATTTTCGACGTTGCCAAATGTACAGTTTCTGAGATATACGAACAATATGTTTATTTTTAAATGTGACAACCCGTATATTCACCAATTTTCTGTTACAGCTTTTTATTGTCGATGCAGCATACAAACTATCAATGGCCAATATTGACCATTAATTTTAAGAAATTAGAAAAAATAATTTTATTGCAACCGTTGATATTATCATAAAGAGAAAATAAAATGGGCCACTGGTATTTGTTACAGTTTTTGTACTGATAAACATGATATGAATATCAGTTTCATTTCGTTAAATCGGGTAGGTACGGCGTGATTTACTGTCAGTAGGTACGTCGTGATAGTTTTTTGAAAATAGGCTCACCAGCGATAAAAATCAGAGTAAAATACAATGGTGCATTTGACAGAGCGTCAAAGAATTGAAATTGTAATACTAAAAGGATGTGGTGACAGAATACCATAATATTATGAAATTTGAGTATGTTTTATTAACGACATTATTTGTAGGACACGAACACACGAAGAGGTATGAGAAATATTTGATAAGAAGTATGGAGAAAGAAGTCATATAGCACGTGGTACTGTATTTTAAATCAATCATAAATTTGAGGAAAGTGGACATGTACGAGAACTCCCAAAAAGTGGCCGCCCTGCTATTCCAGAGCAAACAAAAACTGACATTTTTTTGTCGATGGATGAAGACCCTCATAAGGCTACCAGAGTTGTTGCAACCAAAAATCGTATCAGTCAAACAAATGTTCGTAAATATTTGAAAAAAAGAAAAATGGCATCCCTATAAAGTACAATTGGTACAGGGACTGAACGAAGACGATCCAGATCGCAAAATGAAGTTCTGTGAAACAATGTTAAATAGATTTGACACTAATCCTGATTTCTTTAATCAAATCCCTTTGTCTGATGAGGCTACTTTCCAGTTAAATGGCACGGTCAATAAACAAAACTGCAGGTACTGGTAAGATGAAAATCCTCATTGGATGGTGGAGGCACATATGCAGTATCCACAAAAGATCAATGTATGGGCAGGAATTATTAATAATACCATTATTTGACCTAATTTTTGCAATAGAACCATGACAGGTGAAGAATACTGAGCATTTTAAAATTAGAGTTAATTCCAGAATCAGCCGGACTCTTTCCTGATGATATACGTCCTCATATCGTGAATAGATCAATTTGGATTCAGCAAGATGCAGCGCCTCCTCATTATCTTCGAGGCGTTCGTGAGTTTCTCGATATTACATTTCCAAATCGTTGAATTTGAAGAAGAGGTGCTATCGAATGGCCAGCAAGATCTCCGGATTTGACACCTCTGGATTTTTGTGGAGTTATTTACAAAGCAAAGTGCATGTGAATAGGCCACCGACTATCCAAGGACTGAAAGACAGAAGTACAGAGGAGATGCACTAATTTCTCCGTAACGATTAGAAGTCTTGGATGAATTTTCATCCAGAATGTATTTCTGTTTCCAAACAAGGAGGTCATATTGAACATCTCCTTTAATTTTTTTCCTTGGGTATTGTTTTCTGTTTATACTGCAATATTATTCAAAATTAATGGTCAATATTGGCCATCAACAGTTTGTATGCTGCATCGGCAATGAAAAACTGTTACAGAAAATTGTAAAATATACGGTTGTCCCATTTAAAAATAAACATATTGTTCGTATATCTCAGACACTGCACATTTGGCAACGTCGAAAATATAAATAAAATCGCTGGTCTATCTAATATACATAACCGATTTTTTTTATTGTATCTTCATGTTTACTTTACGCGCGCACTGTATGTAATGAAAAATTTTGAACAACAAATATACATTTATGTATTAATGTTTCTTCATTTTTGCTTCTGATTCAGATACTTGTCAGTTGCCATGAATAGGGAAAAGTGGTGACCATAATTGGTAGTCTTGTGGCCATATAAGTAGTAAAAGTCGCTTTTTTTTCTGGGACTTTTTTCCTAAAATCTGTAATACTTAGAAGGCTATACCTTTAATAATTGAATTTGCTATGCTTTCTCAAATTATTTTCTACTCAAATAATTTGTTTTCATATTCAACAATTTTCATGATCACTGAAAAAATGTCAAGTATGAGTATTCCACAGAAAAAAAACTTCAAACAATATATCTTTGATATTCTAACGAAATCACCTTCCAAGTATTGAATTATTTGCTTAAGGATGATTTATGGAAAATGAATTCAGGAAGATATTCGCCCAGTTCGGCAAATAGTTTACAACCTACCACTTATCCAAACGAAACACATTGCTATTTTTATCGTCTTACATGTACGTATCAGATTTCAGTCGTGTGTCCTTATTGTCGTTACTGCATCTGTCTACAATAACATGAAAATAAATATGCCCTTGTACCTACCGGAGTTTCATATTTTTATATTCCTAACAACTGGCAAATGGACCAGGTGCTTCTCTCATGGCGAATTACTGCAAATTCAATTATTTCATGTAGCTAATAATATTGAAAGGCAAGTGTTACACGTTTTGTACAGCCCATATGTGGTGTTCTACTGAATAAAAAAGAGAGGATATCGATATGCCCCATTGGAAACTTCTTGGAAAAGTTCGAGTTCTTTGTGAATAAAAACAATTTTACTTGTTTTCCAAGTTCTAAGACTAATTATAAGTTAAGGCATACCTACAGTAGCCGCAAATTTATAGACTCATGTATTTGTTAGGTATCTGCCAACCAAACCATTAAAAAAATATTGAGTAGATATATGGAAGATATCAAAGTGTGAAGAGAGTGCAGGACCGTCGCCAACTATTCTGGTGCTCTTCGCGAAACTTGAACAGTCGCACTTTTTACGAAGAAAGTCAGACGATTCATTTAAATCATTTTGGGGGTTTGGGTTCACTTAAAACGAAATTTTGATTTCCCCGAAAATAATGAAATATCCCAAACAAGATCAAACATTCATTCAAAAGGCACAAGGGTGCCTTGCCGTCTGCATGAAAAATCGATACATATACAAATATGAACATCAAACACGAAATTTCTTGAGAATATCCGTTGTTGAAATTGATTAAAAAATAAAATGTGGAAAACTTTTGATTATCCAGTTGTTTTTCCGATGTCTGCAATTTGCCCCCTAGGCGACTCCATACCCTGCCTTCACCCTCGCGACTGCTCTGAGGGGCTGGTGGATGGTAGATGTAAATATTCGTTTTGGTTGTTTACTACATTATTGCCGATCGCTGCGAAATCTCGCATCAAATTTTAAGATTTTCTTCAACAAGCTGGATAAAAATTCATAATAAGATGGAAAAAAGTAAACAATTGAAGTGCAGTAAATGGTCTGAGGTCTCATTATCACTCATCAGGTAAAGCTAAATACTGGCTAAGAGATGTCAGTAAGAGACGTTCAACTTTGACTCCAACTATTCTGCAATTATCTTTTCCGACGACCTACCTGAAATACGTATCATTTCGCACTGTAAACTAGTACACAAAATAAGATATTTCGCACTAGTGCGAAATATTTCATTTCGCACTAGTGCGAAATGAAATATTCATCTCCACGCTCTGCGATTGGTGCGATTACCTAATATAGTTAACTATACTCTGATTTTTACTCATAGGTAGCTGTGACAATGACATATCTACAAACGAATTCATGACATCATAGTGTGAATGTGAAATTACCAAACCCAGAAAACTACACTGGTCATTCATTTAGGCGTTCTTCAGCCACAATATTAGTGGATAGTGGCAGTGACTTATTGACTCTGAAAAGGCATGGCGGCTGGAAAAGCAGCACAGTCGCAGAGGGTTATATTGATGAATCAATCAATAAAAAAATGGAAATATCCAATCAAATAACCCAATACATTGAACATGCAACAACCTTCACACCAGAACTATTCGGAACTAGCTCGGAATCACAATCAGTCCATACTGCGAGACCATCAACCTCCACTACAGTTTTGGAAACTAATAATAATATTATGACGGGAATTAATAATCAAGCCATTCAAGGTTTGATAAAAGAAAATAATAGTATTCCGTTAGTACTGAACAATTGTTCAAATATTACCATCAATAATTATTTTTCCAATATTTCATAAATACAGACCAAAATGTACCCAAATATTTTTGTTAAATTTGTTCTCTTTGTGTGATACATCTTTCTTATATGCTTCTTCAGGCAATTGAATTGGTTTCCTGTAAAAATGATTTGTAAGTAGGTAATACAGTCATGCGAAATTAAAATCCGACATACCTATGTTTTTCATGTAGGTCGTCGGAAAAGTATAGTGTACAACTCGTGCGGAAATTGGATATTTTCCGCACTAGTGGCACAATATACTATTACCTACGACCACTGTACACAATAGGCAAAAACACACGACACCCATCCTCAGTGAATAGCTCATTACGCACGGTAAACAAATCGCACAGTTTTCGTAAACAAAACACACAGTTTGGAATATATTAAAATTTATACGTAAAAGTAAGCGGAACATGTAATAATTCCGCAAGTAGGTCATGATCGCGCAATCGCATGTCAACAGCGTCTTATCAACTGACAAAATCAAAATAATACAAACAAACTTTTCAAATAAGTTCTAGTTAATAATTATAAGATACATACTGTTTAAAAAAGAGTACCTACATTTTCAATATGTCAAGTGATAGTGAGAACGAAAATGTAACTCCTCCCAACGTCATGGCAATGGCAAAAATGTTAACGAATGATTTACTGCCAAGTAAATCCCGCGAACGCTACGAAAATTGTTACAATAGATTCATGGACTGGAGACTAAAAAATAAGGTCAATTCTTTCTCCGAAAATGTTTTGGTAGCATATTTTCAACACCAATCGGAAAAAATTAAACTTAGCTCTCTATGGGCCTTTTACGCAATGCTTAGATCGACTCCAAACATAAAAACAACATAAATATGGAAGCCTATTCCAAGTTAACAGCGCTATTAAAAACGAAATCGGATGGCTTTAGAAGCACAAAATCTAAAGTTTTGACGGCCAAAAATATTCAAGATTTCCTCGAAATGGCTCCTGACAATCAGTACTTGTTCATAAAGGTAAAATATGTCCACTAATACTATTTTCCTCAGGAACTGAGAGATATGAAAGTTGAAAATGTTGAGGACACAGGAAATTTCTTCATTATTAAAATTCCAAATACAAAAACCAAAATTCAACGTTTTTTTGTGATATCTGACCATTTTTATTCGAAGGTCAGAAAATATTACAATATACGCAAAACAATACTAAATATTTTTTTTTTTTTTTCAATATATAACTGGAAAATGCACCAAACAACCCGTTGGGATGAACAAATTAGGCAGTATACCAAAAGATATTGCAGAATTTCTTAAACTAGAAAATCCTAATCGCTACACAGGACACTGTTTTCGCAGATCTTCGGCAACTATTTTAGCCGATGCTGGCGGGGATCTATTGGATTTGAAGAGACATGGTGGCTGGCAATCGTCTTCAGTAGCAATTCCTTAAAAAACAAAGAACTCACCTCATCGAGAATATCCTCCGCTATTTTACATAATAGTTATACAACCTCAACAAATGGAAATATTACAATGTAATTGTACAGTAACCATAAATAATTATAATGTCCCTAATGTTAATTTAACCAACGTAGTAGTAAATAGAACGAATTATATCCTATATGATCAGCAAAGTTGTGAAAGATATATCCTCTATAATTTCGTAAAATCATTCGAAATAAAATTGTTCAAAAAATCTAAAGATGCAATAATATACAGCGTATCCCATTTGAAGAAATAAAGTACCCTGTCATAACTAGTTTTTAGATATATCTGTATACATGAAACGAACAACAAAAATGACAACTAAAATAAAAAATCGACGTGTTTAAGCATCATTATATCCGTGAAAACTTACGAAAAAATATACACGCCTTTTTCAAACATCAGCCTCACTTCTTTGAGTAACCGAAGATCTTCATTAATTCATAAATCTAAGTGTTCGAAAACAAAAACAAAATGTGGGAAAATGTTTGAAGAAATTTGTAGTGATTAGCTTTTCTGCTGATCAATTGTATTGGAAACATTCAGTTTGAGACAGTGTGAATCTGAAAAGAGTTGAAGATTATTCAGGTCATGATTTAGTATATCATACCTGTAATAATGATATGTAACAGATAAAAAGCTTTTGGCTAATTATAAATGTACATGGAGGGAAGTAAGTGTCCCAAGATGGAAACCAGTGGTGCACCTTTAGTAAATTTGGAAAAATATAAAGGTTTTCATTAAGTTCAATAGCCTGAGATATGCCGTCAAGATAGGAATATGATTTTTGTGAGAGCTGTGATGTAGGTTTCTCTTTTTCAGTAGTAGTTTGTGAAGTAGTGATAATGAATATTCCTTTACTTTTTTGTCATTCTGAGAAAATAAAGATTTTTGATTTGAGTTATTGAGAAGCATCGTTGGGTTCGATATCATGGGGGTTTATGCTCCACTTCTAAAATTGATAAATTTACTTTCTGGGCGCTTCAGTTTCGTTATGATACGAAGAGACATGGAATACTAACTTTTCATTATGGTTATAAGCTGGTTATTCTGATTATTTTATTTTCTGCCACCACGTAGAGCAGCTGTCACATTGGTACTATTGGACCCATTTCATATTATCTGTATAAATAAAAATAGATGTTGGTAGTAGTAGTCGCCTTTTAATCAGGCGAGAACGTTGGATGCGCACAACACCGATTTCATATGGTTAACGCCTACTCCACTGTGGCGAGTAGTTTGCGTCAACACATGTTCACCTCCTACGAGAGATGAAGATGGGTTGCGGAAACTTAGGTGGCTACCTCCAAGTGGTATCGCTGGATAACGGAGTTGACAAGGAAAATCCAGTGGGAATGACCAGAAATGGTCAAAGCCTGCGGATCTCTAAGTGAATCTCAAACCAAATGCCACCACAACATGGCTTAATCCAAGGCGTCAAGCGACCCGTGCCGAGGGATGGATGATACCTGAGCCAGTCAGGTATCACAAACGGAGCCTCTGGGATACATGGCGACCTCCCAGAGTAATTTGCCTTACACCTGCGCAGGGGGCACCGCAGGTGTGGACGACCCTTTCCCCCACACTCGTGGGAACAAAAATGGAAACCAAAACGAAAAACAACCCTGGGGAACTTCCAGTTGAAGAAAACCCAACACCGCTAGCGGGTGTGGAAGTCGAGGAGATTCCAGTCGAATCGCACTCGGCACCAGAAACCGCAAACGAAACCGAGGAGGGATCAGCAGATGGTCAAACACCTACTGAAAAACTCCAGGAAACAGGAAACAGGAAACTCTCTGGAGGCAGCGGCAGTTCCTCTAAACCTCCAGAAACACCTGCCCTAAGACACGTCGCGTCAGATGTAAATCGTTTACATCTGGCGCGTAAAAAGCTCTCAGGAGCTGCAAGAAGACAGGTGCGGATCGCGGAGGCCAAGGCAGTTGGGGAAAAAATTAAACCCAGGAAACGCCGAAGCAACCGACGCGATCCACACCCAGAAGCAAAAACTGGCTTCACTGAACGAACTTCCAGCATCGCTGGAAGCAGTAGGCAGCCAGAAACTCCGAACAAGAAGAGGGACCGCTCACAGAGAAGTCAACCCTCTTCCACGGAGAGCACTGCAAGGGTGAAGAAACCTAGATCGGACCAACCAGTGGCTGTCTCTGCCCAACTGAGCAGGGCAGCTATAGGGAGGTCACAAGAGGTCTGAAGATGGCTGTTGCTCTGGAGACTTATCCAGATCACCAGTTATCAGACGACCAAGGGATTCTCCTGCAGGAAGCAATTACCGGGGAAATTTTCAAGTGTGAGCCGGGTAAGGGTCCGAACTTCAGGAACATCTTAGAAATAAAACGCGCAAACTATTCAATCGTGCGAAAAAAACTGGTGACTGGGAGGATTATTCCAAAACTCTCACAGAATACAACAAAAAAATCAGAGGGGAACAAAGAAAGTCATGGAGGAAGTTCTGTGAGGACATAGAACAAACCTCAGAAAGAGCAAGACTCCACCGCATCCTTTCCAAAGACCCCATCAATCCGTTGGGGACTCTCAAAAAACCCAACGGCAATCACACCAACACTGGGAAGGAAACTATGGAACTCTTGCTCCATTTACACTTCCCAGGATCCACTGTCACCACAAATCAAAACCCCAGATATGAAATCCCTGCAAACCTTCATTTGAGGGCTAAAAGGGCAGACTGGGAAGTGGCTAAACGAACGGTAACTCATTCAAAAGTAGTGTGGGCAATAAACTCCTTCAAGCCTTACAAGTCTCCGGGCCCAGATGGAGTATTTCCCATACTACTTCAGAGCGGAGTTGAATATCTAGCACCAGAACTGTGCAGACTGTACAGGCTGAGCCTAGCATTGGGATGGCTACCTCAAACCTGGAAAACTGTAAATGTTGTCTTTATTCCGAAACCTGGACGAGACTCATATGACCAGGCAAAGGCATACAGACCAATAAGCCTATCGTCGTTTCTTCTGAAAGGCTTAGAAAAACTGATAGATAGAGACATAAGGGAAACCGCTCTTGTAGAACGGCCTTTACATCAAAACCAACATGCCTATCTAACAGGAAAATCATGCGAGACAGCACTTCATCAGCTTGTTTCAAGGCTTGAAGAGTCTCTAGCAAACAAAGAAATTGCACTATGCACTTTTCTAGACATCGAAGGAGCCTTCGACAACACCTCCTTTGAAAGTATGGTCTCTGCGGCCACTCGAAGA
The DNA here is from genome assembly GCA_018342105.1 of Gonioctena quinquepunctata. Taxonomy (NCBI): domain Eukaryota; kingdom Metazoa; phylum Arthropoda; class Insecta; order Coleoptera; family Chrysomelidae; genus Gonioctena; species Gonioctena quinquepunctata. Next base: position 171,140 of record JAFIRS010001934.1, on the reverse strand, counting down.
GGCATTGACGAAACCATCTGCAGGTGGATACACTCAATGCTTCATAATAGACTGGTCCAAGCCAACATGTTCGAGGAAACAGAGCAGGTTACTCGAAGAGGCATTGACGAAACACTTGGTCATCCTCATCAAGGGAAAGAATACTCGAACAACCTCAGAGCTAATGCAAAATGCACTGAGGACAGTAGAGGAATGGTGTAACAGAGAGAGCCTAAGGGCAAATCCGAACAAAACAACACTAATTCCCTTCACCCGGAGAAGAAACATGGGAGATCTCATACCTCCCAGACTATTCGGTGAAACATTACAAGTAGTAGAGCAGGTGAAATATCTAGGGCTGATTCTTGACAAGAAACTAACCTAGAACCCGCATCTTCAACATGTAACCAACAAAAGCAAGATAACCTTCATGATGTGCAGGAGAGCTTTTGGAAAAACCTGGGAGCTCAAACCGAAAGCCATGCACTGGCTTTACACAGCGGTAATAAGACCAAGAATAACTTATGGCTCACTCTTATGGTGGCCAAAACAAATCAAAGACAGGCAAAATCAACCTTGGGAAAATCCAGAGGCTTGCCTGTCTCTGCATCACGGGTGCAATGAACAGCACTCCAACAGCTGCAATGGAAATCATCCTAAACCTCGAACCCTTGACTTACATGTCATTGAGAGGCCAGGATGAGTGCATACAGACTGAAACAAACGAAAAACTGGAGAATCCGAACAACTGGACATACCAGAATCACTCATGTAATCAACATCGAAGAACTCGAAATGATTTCAGATTACATGCAACCCCTATACTCATTCGAAAAACCATTCGAAACACGAATTGATGAATCTGGATGGGCCCCGAGTATAGAATCACAATCAACTGCGGACATAGTCTGGTATACAGACGGTTCAAAGACAGTTGAAGGAACGGGAGCAGGAATACATGGGTAAGGCCAAGAAGGGATTACATAATACCACTTGGTAAATGCTCCACGATATTCCAAGCTGAAACACATGCTATCATGGTATGCATTCAGAAGAATCTAGAAAGTGGTTATAGGAAAAAACACATCTACATTCTATCTGACTGTCAAAGTGCTATCAAAGCACTCAACTCTACACAGATAAAGTCCAAACTGGTCTGGGACTGCCTCCAGAACCTCATCGAGCTGGCAAAACACAACAAGGTCACCTTGATGTGGGTGCCAGGTCATAGAGGCATTGAAGGCAACGTCAAAGCGGACCAGCTAGCTAGACAAGCATCTGAAACGCTATTCACAGGGCCAGAACCTGCACACGGGATTAGCAAAACCCGATGCAGGACCCTGATCGACGAGTGGATAAAAAGAAGACACCAACAATATTGGGATCAAACTGTCGGGCAAATACACAGCAAAGTCATGGTAGGGCATCCAAACCGGACCCTGACGGCTGACCTTCTGAACCTGAACAGAACGAAGGCTCGTATAATAATAGGTCTGTTGACTAGACACTGCGGCCTAAGAAAACACCTAAACACCATGGGAGTACGCAGGGAAACCGTGGAGTGTAGGCTGTGTGATGAAGAGGAGGAAACAGCCTCTCATATCATCTTCGACTGTGACGCCCTAAGTAGTAGGCGACACAGAACCTTTGGAGAGATCAGCCCGGAAACAGGCATGAATCCGAAGAACCTTATCAACAGGCTCCTTAACCTAATTAAAGGCACAAACCTGTTTGAATGAGGAACCACTGACGACAGAGTGATACAATAGACCCCAGCTGGTCGCAGTGTCAAGGGAAGCTAAGTGCCAACCCTGTCTCTGGCTCGTCAGCCTCAAACCAACCAACCAACCACTGTGGACATCGGCGTGTATGTATGTATAAACTGATAATGGCAAAATAAATCCAAATAACATACACGCCTGTGGTCATAACAACGAACCAATAGAATCGTCCGGGTCTAATGACAGCTTGCGCCGACTTTCGCCAGGATAAATGAATATAACTGTATATTATGAGATGGATAAACTCCGACACCGTTTGCCGATCACATGAAAGTCTAAGTGTTTTTTTCATGAAGACGCTTGCTTGCTTGTTTTTTATGGCCTATCCATTAGGGATAATCCGTCACTTTCGAAAATCCACTTCACCCCAGAACGTATACTTGGGCTTCGATTTCCCTTCGGGAAACACCCGGGATTGTCTCAATCGAAATAATACCACAAATGCCCAAAACCCAAAACAAAAATTGTAACTTTGCGATGCACGTGGAACGGCTGTACAAAAACTAAGATTTTTTTAAAGACAAACTTTTATTATAACAATGCACTAAAAAGGAAAAAATTATTTATTTCATTGTTTGATCTATGTTATTCTGTGAGTAACAGATTCAAAATCTTGCCGAGCAAGATGACCTATTGTAAATCGGCGACAAGTTTTTGAATCTGTTACTCACAGCATAAGATAGATCAAACAATGAAGAATTTTTTTTTCCTTTTCAGTGCATTTGTATAATAAAAGTTTGTTTTTATATATTTTTATCTTTAACTTTCTAGTTCTGTTTTTATTAACAACTAATGAAAACTTGTTTTTAAATTTTTTTTCGTTAATTTTTTTTTATTTTTCAGTATTTATTTTGTTAAATAACTAGTTGAGTGATTTCTTTTTGACTTATTTTTGAATTTTGACAAAAAATCCGACACCAAAAACCCCTAGATACCAATTTTGCATAGAATCGGACCATAATTACAAAAATTGTCCGCCATTTTGTTTTTTTCACTAAAAAAAATTTTATAATGCATTGTCACCGGAACTATGTACACCTGCCAAATTTCAAATCAATGAAACGATTAGAAGTGGGTCAAATTTAACTGCAAGATTTGATTACAGTCAGACAGACAGACTGACACTGGGACAGGTGAAACCAAAAATGAAAGTTCGTGAAAAAAATCTCCGACCCCGAAAACCCCCACATACCAATTTTGAATAGAATCGGACCATAATCACAATACTCGTCAGCCATTTTGAAGCCGCCATGTTGAATTTTTCATTTTCGACAAAGAAATCATAATCTCCGACCCCGAAAACCCCTAGATACCAATTTTTAAAAGAATCGGACCATAATCACAAAAATTGTCCGCCATATTGGAGCCGCCATTTTATTTTTTTTATTAACAAAAATTCCCTAATGCATTGTCACCGGAATTATGTACACCTGCCAAATTTTAAATCAATCGATCAGAAGTGGGACAAATTTAAATTGCAAGATCTGATTACAGACAGACAGACAGACAGACACCGGGAAAGGTGAAACTGAATAAGAGCTTGTAAAAATAATACTTTTAGAAAAAACAATCAAGGAATTATATATTTTTTTTCAAATGAGTTGAGTACTCGTATTTTTGTAGTTTGAATATAATAAGAAATAACATGTTAATGGAAAAAAAAACACCCAAATCGGATTATCGGCATTTAGGGCCCAAAGTTGACGATGGTCGGACATAGGCAATTTTTTTTATGTGGTTTACGAATATCCAATACTTTGAATTCATATGTTTTTGCGAGATACTAGTCGCTCAAAATTTAATGTAATCATGTAACGAATACAAAATTTCACTTAGAACAAACATACTTATAGAAGCGCATTTGTATCCAGTGATGGATTATAATCTACACTATATATTCTCTTGAATAATAAGAACTTGAGGCAATTTCTTGTAAGTTTGCAATTTATATTAGGAATTTTTTAACCATACTTGGAATTCATTGCCAAAAAAAATAATCCCTTGGACAATCCCAATGTGTGCATGAATTTATGCTTACTTACATTACTCCGCCATCTACATGTAGCAATCTGAATATGGGAGACGCGAAAGAAGCAACTTTCACTGAGTGGAATGAAAGTTTTGCGCAAAACTCACCAGAGGCCACAATATTTCCGTGCGCTTTCGTTATGCAACCCATAATGCGTCGGTACAGTTCACACTATTGGAGTGCGAATTTACAGGATGCAATAAAATTAATCAGTAAATTGAACAATAAAATTGACCAATATGGGTTATATTTACACCTGACAATTTATTGGTCAATTTTGGCAACAGTTTTTACTCGGAGTACCAACATACTGACAAGAAATGGTTCAACTATAGGAAAAGTTCCGAATATTATTCAATAGCTTATTGAATTGACTCTGATCCATTCTTAAATAAGTGTCTGAATCGATTAGGATCTGCACTCAGGAATTTTTCGTTAAGTAATGTCAAGTTTCCTTCCCCTCTTTTCACAATCCAAGCTCTAATTACCATCTTCTACATCTCTGTCTTTTATATTCAGCAATGCACATTGCTGCGATTGTAATGCATCGTAAATTGAGTTTTTTTTCGCACAATCATTTTTCTCGCGGTTAGGGTAGGGTATGTGAAATTGCGTAAATAATAACATAACCTGAAAATCTCCCCAGCAAACATGAATGAGCGGTAAATAGACGGGCCGTTGCTGTTAACTGCGGTAAGATGTCGGCAGCGGCACACCGATGTCGGTAAATAATTGGAATGATATCAGTTTTGCCGCTTTGGCTGAACATACGCATATTTATTATGGATGTTTTGAATTTAGCCAAAAATTACCCGTTAAAGATTTGCGATCACAGTATGTGGCATTACGCGCTGCACCGCTGCGACCTCTGTAATGCAAATGCAACATTGGCATTACTGAATATCACGTTGGCCGTTGGCCCTACTGCTGATTTCATGTAGGATGTCAAATCGGGTATTTTCTATTTTGTCTGGTCATTGTGGTATATGGTCATGAAAAATAATCACAGTGGCGAGAATTTTTTAGATTTGTGTGTTGTCATTCTATCTATCCAGTGAAATATTTTTCCAGGCCAGTTTAAAATGCAATATTAGGGAAATATGGATGAGTATCTTGGAAACCATTGAATACAATAAAAATGGTTGAAATTGAAAAAAAGTTGTCTGTTTAGGTAAATAGGAACAATCTGGCTCTACAGTTTCAGAAATCCTCTATAATTAGTGGCTTCAGAGAGTGAAAACAGTGAATTGTATATATCTAGTCCATGAATCAGTCAATTCTGAATGTTTGGTGAATTTATTGTGTATAATATAAATGACCTATCTTCATTAAAGGTTCCCTGTTTTCGAAGATATAATGCTAGATTGTTCTTAGGCGCTTATATGGGCCATTTTGTTTTCATTGAAATCGTCTTTATGCTCATTGCCTTCCAAGATACCCTATACTTAATTTTGAATTGGACGCCCCTGTATATTTGCATAGATTACGCGGTTGATTAGAATGACGCGGTTGATTAGTAGGATACCCGCAATCGCACCATAATCTGTACCATGCAATATCAGTTCATCTTAACTCTGTCTATCCGCTGAAGTCCCGCTATGTAATAAAGCGGGTGGTAGTCTGAAGGCCTACTGATGGTTGTCGCGACACGGGCTAGGCGGGCCGACGACGTATCATGATTATGACCCGCTTATGTTGTCTGTCGGCTGTTTTTAAAGTGCTCCTGGAGGCCCACGCGTAACATGTTTGCTGGGTCTGTTCTAGTAGGCATCCAATTCAGGCCGAAAGTTACTGCAAATTGTCACTGAAAATTGATGAAAAATTAGAACCGTTTCTAAACTCATCAATTTATTGGTCAAGTTCAAATGACGACAATTTTCTGTTTACACCTATCAATAAAATTCAACGTCACAAAATTGACCAATTTATTGGATCGTGTAAATTCGCACTGACAATAGTCGAATGGAATCGACATTTTATGTGCCAGAATACCCTTATTTAACTATGCCTTTCTCCTGCCTATTTGTCTGCCTGACTGCCGTTGGCTGCGTAACCTATTTGATTTAAATTTCAGGTACCAGCATGAGGCAGTCAGGCCCGAGATTATTTTATGATTGATTGTTTAAAGCATGAAAATTAACTGTTTTTCCCCATAAATCGAGGGGATTTCTAGGACTTTTGTGGAAATGTCAGGTTCGATAAAACAGTAATTAGCTGTTAGATTTGACACAACCAACAAATGAATGAAATGAATCACATCCCAGGTAACACATACCTCTCCGTGAGATCTCTGAGAGGTTCTAATTAGGATCTTATGCGAACTCCTATTGCGGGGTCTCGGTGATCGCTATGTGTGTGTAACTTAGCGAAATTCTCACTGGTGTCCCAAGGAAAAATCTTGGAAACCTCACATTCCATTTGCCAGGTTCCATCTTATAGCGAGTTCCTAAATATGTCCCGAACGCAACCTGAATAAGAAATTCTTATAGCGAGCTCCTAAAGTTATACCGAATGTAACCAGAACAAGAAATTCTCAATGCGAGTTCCTGAAGTTATCCCGAAGTAACCTGAATAAGAAATTCTTATTGCTATATACCTATATATTATTTTTGTTGTTTTCCGGTAACACTGCTGGAGAGTGGAAAGAATGAGAGAGACGACAGATACGGGAGACATATTATACACATCGCTCATCAGGGAATTCTATTACAGAGAGAAACAGACCGTGATCGTGAGTCCTGGATAGTAGTCCATCGTCCCTATCCGTTCGTCTAAAATTTGTGTTTGAAGAATAGTGAGGAAGTGCTGTTTTTTACCATGTTCCTATTTTACGAAGAGTGTTTTTGTTGTGTAGGCCTACTGATGGTGTAATAGGTGTTAACTTGTTGCCGTCATTTTAGATTCATCCTGATACCCAGCAATCGCCAAAAAGGAATTCATTCATTTTATCATATATCCTTTTCCAAAAGTCGAAAATAGTAGTTTTAGGTCCTCAGAGTTTGAGTTTTTCATTATTATTGTTATTGTACAGATTCTATATTGAAATTTGAAGCTGATTCGCCAAAGGCCCTAAACTATCCCTAACCCTAAGATAACATAACCCATAACTCATTTTGTACGACACAATGATGAAAAGTTGCTCCTTGATAAAATGAGTAGACTTCGAATTAAAAGGTTTTGAATATTTGCTTGCACTGTGGAAATACCTATTGTCGCACTGAAAACAAGTTCATGTGAAATTGAAGCATTTCCCACTGTTGTTTCCGAAGCATTTCTACTACAGTGGATTAACGTGAAATTGGAAATAACTCAAAAGAAGCTTTGTGATAATTTTTGGGAAGAGTCGGCTTACAAAAAATGAAGTTATTATATGACCTTTGAGATCCTGCAACTTTATAATTTTTGTTTTCGTAAAAATGTTATAGGAACTTTGCAAGTAGAATCACACCCTGAATTTTTTTAATCCAATATGATGATGAAGAATGAGACTTAAATCATAAGACTCTCAAGTTATTAGTTTTAGAGATACACAAAAGGCATCGAACATGCAAAAAAGTTTTTATTCATCCTAATTTTATTTTACAATCAAATTATTTGGTACTTTATTTTCTCTCGACAGCACTAATTTTTTTATAGGAAAGTCCTTTCAGACATACAGGGGGGTTGTGGAGCTTTTTCAGTTCTTAGATTTGTTTTTTGAATTCCTTAGAAAAAACAGCTGATGTTTCACCATGCCAAAATCAAATCAACCGTTATCGATATATTCAAACAAAAGATTGACAATTTTGTGGATTGATTAAGACATAAAGAATTGAAACTTTCAAGAAGGAATCACTTCCAAATTTTAATATGAATTTTTCAGCAATTCTTAATGACTTATCGTGAAAAACTCAATTTTTAATTTTCATCCATCAACACTCTGTGTGATATCCAAAGTGAAATGTATAATTGAATTAATATTCCGAATATTATGCTTTACCAATTGCTTTCAGGTCTATCGAATGTGACAGATAGATTTATGGAAAAAATCAGTATTTTTTGTGATTTTGTTTTGCGATACATTATCTCTGGCTTACCTTGTAGGATGAGATGTATAATAAACTTCATACTTTTTAGGTCAATTTAGGTCATGAATAAAGTGAAATGGCTATTATCTTTATTTATACTCCGTGTCTGTGAAAAATAATCATGAATATGAGGAAGTAGAAAATTTTTACCAATTCGATACTGAGAAACATCATGTGGCCCTATATACTTATTATATTGAATATATGAAAAAATGTGTTCATCTTATTGATGTACGATTTACCTAATTTGTTCAGACTAACATGGAGCAGCAGTCATTATTTATATCCTAAATCAGTAGTTCAGTTGTTGGAGCTTCTGACTGAGTATGAGATAAAGTTATCTACAAAACTATTAAAGGACTATAAATATAAGAAATTTAAATTGAATGCACCTTTTCTACATTTTTTTAGGTAGGAACCTACCTATGTCTTGAAATAACAACCATACTAGATGCATTTGACTAAGTTTCAGTATCCCGATAGGAGTTCCTCCCACGAACTCTCAGAGATATGCTGCCTCAACTTCCCAGCGATTTATACAAATATGTATCACAAAAGATGTACGTATACAATAATTTTTTACTTCTCGAAGTTATGAAACAGATGTGGAATAATAATCTGCGACTGAAAGATAAACTTCATTTACTATGTCTTTCATCGTTCAGGATAACCTCTTGGTTGTTGAAAAAGGGAACATTATTCTCAATTGAAAATTGAAAAAAAAAATCGGAAGTTACTTTTTTAATATCTAACAGAAAAGAACTATTGTGCGAAATCCCTAACTTTCAACCTGATTTATATTTTCAGTCGGATATCTGATTGAAAAACTTTTTTCCAATCTTGATTGAAGTTTTTATTATCAAATGTCTGGATGGTTAAATGCAAATATCCACTATAATAATTTTTCAGAGGATATTTCATAATATATATCGTGATATAAATATATGTATGGTCTTATGGTCAACAGTGGATCACTGGTACACAGTGGATCATCCCTACCACAAATCCATCTATAGTATGTCATACATTCGTACATAACCTTCATAATTTTCTTCCTATTTAGTTAGTTTGTGGTAGTCACGACGAATAGATATGTTAAGAAAGAAAAGTTGAGTTTGTGACAGTCGCCAAAAAAAAACTTGAGTAATATTTTGTCAAACATGTTCTTTATATTGCGTTTTAACTATGTGTCTGAACTCAGACATTTAACGTAGTTGATTATTTTCATAATAAAGATGAAAATGATGTCGAAGCGATTTCTTGTTAGTAATGACTGGCTTTCAAAAATAACTGAATCGAATGGTACACAGTGGTCAAACGCTAGTGGTACACAGCGGATCACGATCCACTGTGTACCATATGATTTATAACGAAATAGTGCTAATATTATTTATGAATTCAAGCTATTTTGGTTACAGAATGCCACAAAATAAAATAAATACAAGGAAAATGCCCATAAAAAAGAGGAAATACAATAAGTTCTTATAATGCTATCGATAACGGAAACTATACGACACATATCCTCAGAAACAAACATACCTTTTACTACCCTAAAAAGATATTGGACAAAGACAAAAAAGCTGACTTCCAAGGGGACATAAAATTAACACCGAACTATGAAGTAAATAGAGTTTTTTCCGAAGCACAAGAAAATATGCTTCGGGACTAAATGCGAATTATTATTTTATGGCCTTACTACCAAAGATTGCCGTCAAGTAGCCTTCGAAATGGCAAGGTATAATAATATTAAAATGCCTTCGACGTGGGCAACCAATCAAATTGCCGGTATTGACTGGTTCAGGGGTTTTCGGCGACGCCCTCCTGAGCTCCCACTCTGAAAGCCAGAAGCCTGTAGCCTTGCCAGAGCAACATCATTCAATAAAGTGGTAGTAAAAACTTTTTATGATAATCTTGGAAACATAATTAAACGAAATCCAGCATTTGCCGTTGGCTGCAGAATATTTAACCTCTACGAGATAGGTACAACCACCGTGCAGAAACCCCATAAAGTAATGGCACCAAAGGGCCATAAAAATCTTTGCAAGGTAACTAGCGGTGAAAAAGGAGTTTTATGCACAACATGCTGCATCATAAGTGCAGGAGGACAAGCTCTTTCTCCAGCAGTTATTTTCCCACGCAAGAAGGTAAACCCTAGAATGGGCATTGGTACTCCAACTGGAACCTTGATTTCAGCTACAACATCGGGTTGGATGAATAGCGATTCGGTTGTAGATGTGATGAAACACTACATCAAACAGTAACAGTTCACTGGAAAATCCGAGTATCTTAATAATGGACAACCATGAGTCGCATTTATCAATTGAAGCATCAGATTTAGCGAAGGCATCGGGTGTGATTATACTCACATTACATCCTCACACCTCAGCGAAAATGCAGCCTTCAGATGTGCCGATATTTGGACCGTTCAAAAATTATTATTATTCTGCCATGGATTCGTGGTTGATGCGTAATCCAGGACAAGCGATTACCATTTATGATGTTGGACAATTAATCGGACTCGCATTTGAAAAATCCATGATACCACCCAGCAAACATGTTACGCGTGGGCCTCTAGAGGCACTTTGAAAACAGCCGACAGACAACATAAGCGGGCTAATCATGATACGTCATCGGCCTGGCTAGCCCGTGTCGCGACGGCCATCAGTAGGCCTCCAGACTACCACCCCTTCATTACATAGCGGAACTTCAGCGGATAGACAGAGTTAAGATGAACTGATATTGCATAGTACAGATTTTGGTAAGATTGCGGGTATCAACTAATCAACCGCGTCATTCCACTGTTGGGATTTCATCAACGATCTATGCATATATACTGGGGCGTCCAATTCAAAATGCAGTACATGGAAGTATAGGGTATCTTGGAAGGCAATGAGCATAAAGATGGTTTGAATGAAAACAAAATGTCTCATGTAAGCGCCTAAGAACAATCTAGCATTATATCTTCGAAAACAGTGAAACGTCAATGAAGATAGGTCATTCTTATACACAATAAATTCACCAATCATTCAGAATTGACTGATTCATGGACTAGTTATATACAATTCACTGTTTTCACTCTCTGAAGCTACTAATTGTAGAGGATTTCTGAAACTGTAGAGCCAGATTGTTCCTATTTACCCAAACAACTTTTTCTCCATTCCAACCATTTTTATTGTATTTCAAATGGTTTCCAAGATACTCATTCACATTTCCCAAATATTGCATTTTAAACTGGCTTGGAAAAATATTTCACCGAATAGATAGAATGACAACACACAAATCTGAAAAAATTGTCGCCACTGTGATTATTTTTCATGACCATATACCACAATGATCACACGAAATAGAAAATACCCGATTTGACATCCTACACGAAATCAACAGAAGGGCCAACTGCCAACGTGATATTCAGTAATGCCAATGTTGCATTTCCATTACAGAGGTCGCAGCGGTGCGGCGCGTAATGCCACATACTGTGTCCCAACGACATCGGCGAGATTATCGCAAATCTTCAACGGGTAATTTCTGGCTAAATTCAAAACATCCATAATAAATATGCGTATGTTTAGCCAAAGCGGCAAAACTGATATCATTCCAATTATTTACCGACATAGGTGTGCCGCTGCCGACATCTTACCGCAGTTAACAGCAACGGCCCGTCTATTTACCGCTCATTCATGTTTGCTGGGCATCCAATATACGACAAGGATTTTACAAGACCCGACTAGTATTCTTCGATAGATACAAGTTTACAGACGATGACTTTTTGCCCAGTAAAGTTACAGACAGACCAAATCCAGATTCACAATCTACTGAACTCTCTGTAGAACCAAATCAACCCACTGAAATACTTCTGGAACGGCCTAACGAAATTAATGTAGTTCCTTCGACATCAGCAGATCTGTCAGGAAATTGCGAAATATTAACTCCTGACCAATTTCGACAACCAATAAAAGCAAAATCAAGAACTGGAAAAAGAAAACCAAGGAAGTTAGATGAAAGTTTGATAGCTACGGATACACCGGAAAAAGCTACAATTGCCATGGAAAGGGAGTCTGCTAAAAGAAGAAAAGAAATAAAAGGAAACAAGGCTAGTGTTCGTAAAGTTTTGCAAAGTGAGTCAGAAGAAGAAGACGAGGAAGTTGTGTTCCAAGATGAATCTGACAATGATGACATGAACTGGTTTGAAGGAGAGAATGAAACAGAAAACAACCAATATATATTAACCGGATACTGCTTGCAAAAACCACTTAGTCGACCACCATCTGTAAAAGATTATGTCATTGTTGAATTTAGCACCAAAAAAAAATTTACTATATAGCTGAGGTATTAGAAAGGAGAAATGCTTCGATGGAAGTATTCGTGAGTTTTTTATGAAAAAAACCTGACGAATTATTTTACAATCCCAACGAACCTGATACCAATGACGAATACTGATGTTAATGACGATGACATTAAATTCATATTACCTGAACCTACAGTGAATGGAAGTACTGCAAGACAGCAATCTTGTTTTAAGTTTTCGATGGATTTGTTACATTTAAATTCACGTTAATTTGTTGTCCCACTTTTATTTTTTTAAGTTTCGTTTTATTAATCCTAACAACACAGGGATGTCCTAGATATGTACCGCGGACAAGGACATGATTGGGACATTCAGGGGATGTCCCGCAGAGGATGTCCAGAGGACATCCCATCTGGTATATCCATAGGTTGTCCCATTTATGTCCCTGGTATTTCTGATACCCATTCTCATATATAAGAATCGTCGAAACTAATCAAAATGTTCATTGAAAATTCAAAGTTGATATTTTGTTTTGAAAATGTTTGTTTTTGTTCTGGAAAATCACTATGAAGAAAATGGAAATATATTTCAGAAATTTCTGGGAAGTTTCACCACTTCACAAGCAAAAAATTATTGATGCATAATATACCTTTAATATAAATTCTCAAGAATGATACAAATTATACGCAAATCCCAAACACAATTATATTTCGGTTTCTGTGGTTTTGTCCTGTTTGGCTTTGGCAACATTGTTTGAATTATTTGGTGATCTGCCAACAATGGTTAACCTCACTTTGCATAATGTGCAAGTTTCTAATTTTTCTTTGTTCGATGTAAAAAGATTAGCGGCATCCCTATTGTGTTTGACGATTTTTGTGAGCATTTGAAGTATTTTATCAGTTATAGTGTTGTGTATATCATAGTCGAAAAATTTAAATAATAAGTTGAGTTCAAGGTTGGTAAAACAAATTTCAAAATATTTACTGTAATCTTTTTGATCGAAGACTTGATTGTACCAATAATATGGTTATTCGATTCTGAATATTATGTTTAAAGTAGTATATTCATTAATCTATTATAGGTACATATTAATATAATGGATAGTAGGAGGGAGGTATCCTCAAGGCTTGAGAGAAAAAATACACTGAGTAAATATTATAAAAGGACAAGAAAACTTGGGAGACAAAATGAAGAATCTTGAGAGGCTTGTAGTGGGCCTTCTACTAGTCGATTAATGGCTGTAAATTATGATATTCATATAACATTACCTTCTACAAGTTCAGATAAAATATTCCTGAAGTTGATCGATGTGAATCAAGTTCTGAAAATTTGTCTGATGGTTCTTTCCTTGGAGAATTGAGCTCTACATCAAAAGAAGACCTAGTTCAAAATTATCCTGTTGGGAACTTCCATGAAAATGTTTGAAATTCAAATGATAACATAAATTCAAAGTTAATTGAATGGGCCTTGAAACACAACACAACACATGCAGCAATAATACTTGGTGAGTATTTTTATCTAGTATTGTAAATCCCAAAAGAGCTATAACATGATATCTGTATGTGTAATTTTTTTCATTGTCAATTCAATTCCACCTGCAATAATATCTTTGTTACAGGATCTTCTGAAACCATTGGCAATAAAAAACAGATTGAGGAGGCTTTGCAGAAGTTTCTCAGGAGGTCCAAGGAGAGAAGTCACAAAGAAAAAGATAATGCAATAAATGCAACACCCTAATATGTGTTTTTTTTTTTTTTTATGTTCTGGTTCCCACGAAAAGGGATATCCTGTAATGTTCAGAGAACATCGTGTACAATTTTCAACTGATTCACCTAGTCTTTTTTTGTTTATTTGTCATATAAATTTATATATAGGAAGAGTTTTTGTTTTTTTTTATCATATTTTAACCCAATATGACATATTAATTTCTGAATTAAAACCCGTTTTGTGTTGCAAATCTTCAGATTTCATATTTTCCATGAAATTTTTCAATATAAATGAATGAAAGAAAAGGACATTCGGGGACGTCCGGGGGATTTACCATATATCCCAGGGATGTCCCTGGGACATCCCCAGAGCGTCCCTTTGATGTCCATTGTCGGGACTTGGTACATCCAGAAGGAAATCCCTTGGATGTCCTTTTTGGTGGAAAGTAGATGTCCCTGGGACGTCCCTAGTATGTACCATGTCCCGACAAAGGATATCCCAGGGACGTCCTAGTAGCAAATGAAGGACGTCCCTGGGATGTACTTGTGTTGTTAGGGGAGTTTTATACACTTAAAGGATTTCATCATTTTACTTTCTGTATACGGAAATTTTGTTTTATTCGAACCGTTTGAATAAAGAGTATTATGCACAGTTGTGTAGGAATATCTTGAAATGTTATTTGTTTTCATTTTGTAATTTAACATAATCTATACCTTTGATCCACTGAGCAATTCAGTGAGTACCATCCGGGGTACACAGTGGATCAATAAAATTTTTTTTTTTTAAAACTTTGTCTTTTTTCAAAACCCTCTATGATGTTGGAATCGTTGTAATTTGGGAACCAGATACATAAGTCGACCTCTGCTAGAATTCACAGAAATTCCGGCTGTAAATGTGGAAAGTAAGGGCTCGTAAAAAATACTGATCCACTGTTAACCATTCTACCCTATATCAGATGCTGTCAATGTCCAGCATGCCATAGTGGCGTGGAAGTAGGTGTTTTCCGTCAGATATTACAAAAAGTAACTTAAATTTTTCATGTATTTTTTTTATTCTGAACAAATATTTTTTTCCAATATATAATGTCTTGTACAACTCGTAATGCAGACTCTTGAAGACCACGCCAAAAGCACTACAAGCGGCCTCACATAGATCTCAACAAAAGCAGTTTACGTGAATTTCCCAAAGAACTCGCCAAAAGGCTGTATATGCAAAGTTCCCACAAAACTCGCCAGATGAACTACCTGCGATAATCACACAGAGCTCACAGAGACCTCGACACGAGATGTAAATGAGAATTTCCCCAAATACTCGCCACAAGATTTCGCAGAGATCTTGCCGGAGTGTATTGTTCGAAAATTTCCACGTGGGATATCGCCAAGACCTCGCTTAGAATACCCCGGCGGCGGACATTTACCGGAGATGTAGAGCTCGCAAAAACTTCTCAAAGAAGTCACAATTTCCTAAAAAGAGTTCGCTGAGATAGCTTTAGGACCTGCCTGGGGAGGTACTGTGAAATTATTTATATTATGGAATAAAACATGAAAGTTTGTATGTTCTTCATTTCCATCAACACCATGATAATTGTAAGGTTTAAAAAATAAGATAGATGTCTCTAGTCACTTTATGGGTATTCCGAAGGCGTTTAGATTCCTAACATATGTACGTTCCTGGTACGTGGTACGTAAAGTTTAGGCAAGTTGAAGAACTAAATTAAACATATAGTACGTATAGCAAGTCCTAGTGTCTGATACTGCATAACCAAGAGTTCAATAAGGCTATTAAATAAACATGTACTTACTGATAAAATTTTATTGTTGATTACAACTGACAAAACCAATAACATCAAAAGTCACAAATACATTGAAATCAAATGTCAAATAAATAAGCTAAAACTAAATGTGATGATTACAACCTCCCAATGAGTGTAGTGCATATTTAGTATTGTTTGTGTTCCCATTTCACATAATGGAAAGCGGATTACAATTCATACATAGCTTATAGAACAATTACAATTTTCTAAAGATAATAAATAACATTTAACATTGAAAAACAAATGAAATGAATTTGCATTTTGAGATTCATATAAAAACATAACTTGGAAAAACCATTCGCAATCATGACGAGTGATGATTCATAGTTTTTGCATAACTGGGAAATAATAGTTTTTTTTTCTAGTTATGATAACTAGAAAAAAAAATCAATAAATTTAAAGGTCATGAAGAGCTTCCCAGTTATCTTGTATTCCGCCGGATGTTTTCTTTATTGTGAATCATGAACTATGAAATAACTCCCATTCCCCCCAATAAATTTTGTTTTTGGACAAAGCACTGAAGCTTTCAAAATTTCAATTTAGTTCAATTAAGTTCAAGCATAAGTGTAACTCTTCTTCAGTCATTAGAATTTGTTCAGTTCTTGAAACTTTTTATTGGAAGATGAAATTTTCAAAATTTCCATTGTTAATTTATATTTCATGAAATATAATTCAGTTTGGCAATGAATATATATATATATATATATATATATATATAAATATATATATATATATATATATATATATATATATTATTGCCAAACTGAATTATAGTTTCATGAAATATCAATTCAACAATTGAAATTTTGAAAATTTCACTACTTTGCCTAGAAACCAAATTTATGGGGGAAAATAAGTTGTGTTCCTAACGAACTTTCATCATAAAAAGTTTCAAGAACTGAACAAATTCTAATGACTGAAGAAGAGTTACACTTATGCTTGAACTTGTGAGACATATTCATGAGCGACTCATGGGGGGGTGGGTGGCCTCTTACCAGCTCGAATATTTTTTCAAAAATGTGCTGTCAGGGTTTTCATCAGTAATAATATTGAAAAAGTCTAACAATCAGACCTTCTATTAGCAGTGCATTCTTAATACAATTCAGGTTCAGACAAATGTATAGATCTTTCACAAACTTCACTTCAACTTATAGTTTCAATAATAAACATTATCTAAATAATTAATAAAAAAAATAAACAGTTTAAATTAAACTTCCAGAAAATATGAATGATTTTAGAATTCAGGCAATACCACCAGTCACATCTTGATTATACCAAATCACATTAGAGAAATAAATTGGTATATTTGTTCATTGAACCCAATTTGTATTCTCAATGTCCTTTTTCAAACGAGAAATTATTATTCAATTAGATTTGATGGGCTCTCTGAATATTTCATTGAAAATTTTAATTCAGATACACGTTTCAAAATATGTAATATTACTCTCATAAATATATAGTATAGACATCAGATGAGTAAAGAAAAGTGATAGTTTTCTATTGAGTGGGAATATCTGGACCAAACTTCCACGAGAGATGAAACTCTTACGAATTGAACACGCTGCTTTTTCGTATTTTCAACGGAAAAGAATTATTTAATAGAACGTTATAGTCAACCCTCGTATACTACATCTGTCAGAGAGATAAATAAATTGAACAGTTTAATCAAGTATGGAAGTGCATGTGATATCAAATCTAAATTTTACGTTGTTATCAACAAATCATCATAACGACGAGTAAGCAATTATTTTTAATTTTGCACAATCCATCAGGTAGAAAACGATTGTTATGATATTTGGAAGGTAGTTTCTGAAGCTACATCGAATCTATTACCCTCCAAAACAAAAGAAAAATACGAACAATGTTACAAGTTATTCTGTCAGTGAGAACAAATGAAAAATTACATGAATATGATGGAAATATTATATTGGCCTACTTTTATTAGAAGGTTAGTTCAATTTATGAGTTATAAGTTTTCGAGTACTAATTTTTGTGTATTGCTACAGTCTTGATGTCTATCAGACGGATGTCGTATACGAGGGGCGATTATAATCTATGATAAAAGTGTTGCTAACTATAAAACTAGTACTTTTCTTCACGATTTCATTAAATTTGAAAAAAAAAACAGATTGTTTTATGGAAAAAAAATATATATTTCTTGTTCGTAAAATTCTACCCACACTTTTGAGCCACCTACCTCTCCCACCCACGAGTCGCTCATGCACATTTTCGAAGCAATCTTTGACGACTCCAAATTCACTGATATGGCGTTATACCATTTGACAATTGAAAACTTTGATATGCAATATCTAAAGTTTGAAATCTAGTATCAATTTGCGATATATATTAATTAGCTTAATAACATTAATAACACTTGTTTGTACGCCTTATATAGGAAGCACATCATATGAATATATTAGGCCCATAATGCTGTGCAATCAGAAAAGTTAGAGTAGCCAAATGAAGAGAGTATATACTGATGCTTGGACTCATTATTTCATCAATTTTGAAACAAAATATTTTCTTCGCTAAAATTGCTCCTTAAGGAGAACGTATGGATTTCTAGATTATTACTACCCCATTTTTTCGATTTCGAGCATCAGTTCCAAACAGGAAATGGAATTCACCAAAACTCATAATTGGTTTCGTTTAGATCAAAATGGGATATACATTGTGTGGTTTACCATCCATTCAATTTTTCCAGTTAGAATCGAATCCAGCAGCGGTGTCCGAATCGGAATCATTGAATTGCAATGAATTGAAGTTTCTCGTTGGAGTCTTGGGTGTACTGGGAGTGCTGTTCCTTCCAGATTCGTAAGTTCTTCGATTTTTCTTTTTCGCTGCATAACCTTTCGGTATTCCATTTATACTCTCCTACAAACATAAAAAACAATTGATTTTACAATGACCCATGATACATGACATTTGGTCTTGTAACTACGCTCGGATCGATTATTGCTTCTAATCGGTAGAATTTGAAAATTTTGTTCAAATGCCGGGACTTTGCTTGGCGATAGATTGGTTGAATATCGTCTACCGGGTGATTCTCCAAGGTGGCTAACCCCTATAACTTTTTTATTATTAAAGATAAAAAAAACGAAATTTGGGGATTGTGTATTATAGATCAATTTACATTTTTTGAATCCAACAACTTCTCACTTGTCAATATTTGACGAATAAAGTCATTTTTATTCCAATTTTTATTTTTCGATCTAGAATGCCATGGATTGTGTAAATCGATTCATTCTTGATCAAGTAACATGGGAAAAGTACGACTTTGATGCTTATTACTTCACAGTCATTTAAAAGTCGCAAATATGAGTTTTTCCAGATAACTTGAGTTTTTCAAATGGAAAGGGGGTGGCTCGTCGGCTTTTTGTGAAAGATCATTTTCTTACCAATAATTTGATACTACACACTTTCACTTTATTTTCACAATTTTTCTGAATAATTGCAAGAAGCGATCATACCTAATAACAAATAATGCACTTAGTCCTGTTATTCTAGTTATCCGTGACAAACAATTGAAGCTGTTGCTAGGACTATCTAAACAAATAGGCTAATGAATATGCTGTCACTTTTAAAAATTTATTTGTTGCGTAGTTTATAATTATACTGGAAACGAGAAAATTGACATGTTGATAATTTATGGAGAAGCAAAAAATAATGCAATTATTACATCGAATTCATGCTCAGAGATTCCATAATCGTCGCCATCCCACTCGGCATTATTTTCCAAAACTGGAAAGGAAAATGCGAAATGAACCAGAAGAAAATGCCAATAATTTCATAGTCAGTGAAGAAAAAGAAGTAGACGTGTTGGCCTATGTTGAAATGAATTGTACGGCGTCAATTCGTCCGTTTGGAGAATTCTTCACAAATATAATTATCGATCATTCAAGTACCAATCTTTACGATAACGACCACAACCTAAGATTAACTTATTGTTACTGGTTTTTTACTAAATACAGAGAAGATGTACGTTTTCCATTTAAAATTATTTATTCAGATGAAACTCGATTCACCAACTTGGGTCTGTTCAATCGGAATAATAAAAGATACTGGTCTCAAACAAATTAACATCAATTGCTGGATGGGTATTATCGGAGGAAAACTTTTGGGGCCAATAATTCATTCGGACAACTTACTGCGGAAAGATATATACAGTTCCTTAGAAATCAAATTAATGATTTCATTGAAGATTTGCCACTGGCTAACGAAGTTGACATCTATTTTCAACATGTTGGATCATCTCCTCACAATTCTCAAGTCGTAAGAGAACATCTGAATGACACCTTCCCTCCCAGAAAAGTGGATTGGCACTTATGGACCTATTCAGTGGCCTGCGAGGTACATTCTTAAGTTGTCATATTTTTTCATAATGTATTATTTCTTTTTCATATTCTAGATTATCAGATCTTACTCCGCTGGATTTTTTTCTCTGGGGAACAATAAAAAATCAGGTGTATAACACAGCATCAGCTACTCGTGAAGAACTGTAGTGTAAAGTAAGGGTGACATTTCAGAACATCAATGCGGAACAGCTAATCAATGTGGTGCGCGCAACAATTGAAAAAGTTGAACTTTGCCGTGATCAAGGATCATTTTGAAAATTCAGAACCTTAATGGACTAATTTCCAACTTTTAAATAATTCTTAAAACGACTGTGAAGTCGTAAGCCTCAAAGTCTTATTTTTTCCATGTTACTTGAACAAGAATGAAGCGATTCACACGATCCATGGCATCCTAGATCGAAAAATTAAAATTAGAATAAAAATGACTTTATTTGTCAAATATTGACAAGTGAGGTATTGTTTGATTCAAAATGGCATTCTCGATCGAAATAAGTGAAAATATATAGGATGTCCCATTTAAAAATAGAAAGTTGGGGTCATTTCCGGTCAAACCGGAAGTACAGCAAAACAAATAAATATGTCAAAAAATGTAAATTGAACTATAATACACATCCCCCAAATTTCTTTTTTCTATCTTCAATATTAAAAAAGTTATAGGGATAATCACCCGGTATATGTGAACGATCATATATGCCCATTAAGCAGATTTCGAAAGCCAACAATTTTTGATATTTTTACGAAACGGGTTCGCGACTTATTCAAAAAAAAATACATGGCAGAAATATTTTTCAATGAAACTAATTTTGAGTCGGCGCCAAATGAACAATCAACAAAAATCATTAAATTACTTCAAAAAAATTATCAGAATGTCACCCCGCAAGTCGATGCCATCATTTTACGCCTTACCTAATTCATTTGCTTGTTTGTTTGGCGCCGACTCAAAATTAGTTACTTACATTAGTTTAGGAGCTTAGTTATTGAGACTCAGAAGGTTTATTTTATTTTTTACTTTCCAGTTCCGTATTTCGTCGGTTTAATTTTTTGTTGAAAAGTTTTTTTATACGACGTTTTTTCGAATGGATTGAATGATGTGATTTTGATCAACCCACCTTGTTGAGGTTGTCTGCGGATCCCCATTTGCTTGTTTGTTTGGCGCCGACTCAAAATTAGTTACTTACATTAGTTTAGGAGCTTAGTTATTGAGACTCAGAAGGTTTATTTTATTTTTTACTTTCCAGTTCCGTATTTCGTCGGTTTAATTTTTTGTTGAAAAGTTTTTTTATACGACGTTTTTTCGAATGGATTGAATGATGTGATTTTGATCAACCCACCTTGTTGACGTTGTCTGCGGATCCCCATTTGCTTGTTTGTTTGGCGCCGACTCAAAATTAGTTACTTAAATTAGTTTAGGAGCTTAGTTATTGAGACTAAGAAGGTTTATTTTATTTTTTACTTTCCAGTTCCGTATTTCGTCGGTTTAATTTTTTGTTGAAAAGTTTTTTTATTCGACGTTTTTTCGAATGGATTGAATGATGTGATTTTGTTCAACCCACCTTGTTGACGTTGTCTGCGGATCCCCATTTGCTTGTTTGTTTGGCGCCGACTCAAAATTAGTTACTTACATTAGTTTAGGAGCTTAGTTATTGAGACTAAGAAGGTTTATTTTATTTTTTACTTTCCAGTTCCGTATTTCGTCGGTTTAATTTTTTGTTGAAAAGTTTTTTTATTCGACGTTTTTTCGAATGGATTGAATGATGTGATTTTGTTCAACCCACCTTGTTGACGTTGTCTGCGGATCCCCAGCCCTTATGAACTTTCTCGTGCATGGTATCCAAGGGACTTATAGTTCCGCCGCTGCCAACTCCCAGGAAATTGCTGAAAGCTTCCGTTGTCTTTTTCACGCGTACATTAAGAGATCCTATCCTTAGAAACCCCAAATCTTTATCTGGGAACAAACATGAAAGGTGCTCTGGATGAAAATTTTGCTTGTAGAATGTCTTTTAACAAACAAAAAAAAGTTAAGCGGCAAACTACAGACGAAGTGATAAAAAATAATCCATTGAATTAACGATACCTCACAACGAGTGTTATCAATTCATATATCCATCGGTTTTAATTTTTTCGGAACAACCATTTATATCAAAATGTTTTTCGATTTGCCGAATTAACTTGAAATATTTGTCGGAAACGATTATTTTATCATTTATGATGTATATCTGAATATATGATTTCAAATTGAGTCGTTTCGAGACTTGAAATATTTGTCGGAAACGATTATTTTATCATTTATGATGTATATCTGAATAGAAGATTTCAAATTGAGTCGTTTCGAGACTAAAAAAAAAGAATCCTTCTAAGATCACAGTCATTTTCCTCAGAGACTGTTTAACATAAATATGAAATTTTACATGGTAAAATTAACTGATCCATATATTTTTACACATATCTGAAAATTTTGAAAAGGGAATATTTAGTACACCGATTTGTTTTGGTAGTCTTTTTGGCAGATATAATTTGAAAGGGCCAGTTATGAGGATTCATTTTCAGGGTACTAGTTCTGAAGACATTATTGAGAATTCACTCAAAAATATATTTCTGCCCTGTTTCTGCGAAACATCTGAAGCTGAAATTGTGAAAAAAGTTCTCAACATTATTCTGGATCTTATGATTTTCGAAAATGTTCCATAAATCAATAACCTTCGGCTACTCTTCTAGATGACGATTGGTGCTCGAGATTATGATATTATTTGAATTTACTTTAGCCGTCACCTAATGTACAGGGTGATTGACATGTGAAAAATAAAATGCTGTACTCGTTTTCCATGTGGGAAAGCCTCCGTACAATTTCAGAGCAATTCGAAGTAATTCATTGATTATTTTTGCCAGAATGTTACCAATGCAGTATTTTTTGTAGGTCAGAAGGTGATCAACCTACATTGTGATCGCAGATTCGGTGTGGATTGTATCATCAGTAAACTAATTTCATGGATAAATACTATTCAAGTAAATTGACGTTGCAGGGATACTGTGATATGATCCTCACATATAGTACAGTGGAAAAAAACAATATTGTGTACAGTTCAGTCATAATGAGTGCCACAGGGAACACCCAGTAAATCAACCTGTTACAGTTGATGGAGACGTCGTGAACCATCTGAATGGAGATACTTAAGTTACAGTTTTTTTTTTTAATATTTAACGTCGGACTATTTCTGCGACCAGAGCTAATCACCAAGCACATTTCCCCAACCGGAATTTTCAACGAGCTCAACATCCATGAACTCGGGACCGCCATCTCAACCTCCCCTCCGAAAGACGGCATATCTATCGCCATATTTCATGCTCATTGATATAACGCCTGCAGATGTGGATATGTTACTACACTGCAGTTATTTGGTGCTTTCTCAACGCGAGTCTTCCTTGGCAGGTGGTCAACCATCATTGCTGCTACAGATATCGAAATACATGGAATTTTGGTTAATTGCGGAATTCAATGAAACTCTAGTATGTTGTAGATCACGATCTGTCGGTAACACTTTGAATGGACCATAATCAAATCGTATGATTAGTTCCGAAGAAACAAGGTGATTTCAAAAATAGTTACAAAAACTGAAAATAAATGTAATTTATCAAAAATTGGGATTATTTCTTATTTATTCTCGTGATTTGGGTAAAATATATTATGCCTTTGGAAACGCAATACTATCATAATCCAAAACAGTATTTAGTTTACTGGGGTCATCACAAACGTACTCAAAAAAATCATATTTCGACGTTGCTAAGTTTTATTTCGAGATTTGGCTGAGTAATGTTGATAGTTTGGAAAGCAATACTATTATGACATAAACACAGTATTTGACCATAACGGGGTCATCAGAAAAGTCCTGAAAATATCCTATTCCGAAGTTATTTACTTCATTCTTCCACTAAAAACCTTAAAGAACAATATGTGTGAACCCTTGAGCCATAATATGTGAAAAACCTTAAGCCAAACTTATATTTTTATAATACAAGGACTCTACAAAAAGAAACTCTACTATTTTAGTAAGCTCAATTTCTTCTTCTGCAACCTCATGAACAGCGACATCTTGAACGCATTCCAAAGTATTGGTAGTTGGAAATTTTATATTGTCTATAATATGCCGTCTGTAGCTGAGGTACCAAATGGTGCTTGCCACATGGCAGCAGTAATGTCCTGTTATTTCGTTTGCATTCATATCAAATATCACGAACAACTGATATTTAGTATTGTTTCTATGACTGGAAAATAACCTGACTCTGATAAAATTATTTTCATCAATTCTCGTATCTATATCAATGCAATGTCTTCCGTCCTGGTCCATATTATCCTGAATATATGTTGGAGACAGTCGCAACTGGAAAACTCCAAAAGGGCTTCTAATTCAAGTCTGGGAAATTCAATCTGATGCCCGATGGGGTTCTGCCAAATCCCGTAACGTCTGATCAAATTTTTTTGTTCCACGTGGATTTTAACGTGGTTTTCTTCCAACGCATCTCGTAATGTTATAGCTGGCCTATACAGGGTGTGTCAAAACCACACACCTGCCCACCAATGTTAAAGCTGGCCTATACAGGGTGTTATGACTTTACACACCACACCTGTAATACCAGACATTATTCGTTAGATTGCGAAAAACAGTATTGAAAGCATCGACTATCTGAATAGAGTCGAACCGGAATTGATCTATGGAGCGGTCGACATAGACCAATCTCCTTTTTTCAATACCGGAACGTGGGTTGTTTATCCAGGAAGTACGTACCTTTCGGAAGGATTCGAAAAACAATAATTAACCAAGAAATAATAATGCACTCATAAAAATAGTAAGAATGTTCATATATATTTAGTAAACGTTGACACAATTATTTCATTCGTTCTATAGACGAATAATATGAAACAATATTCATACAACAAAAAAAATGTAGATTATTGGTAGTTAATTTTACAGTTGGCTACAAAATCGAAATGGATTTACTAAAAACAATCTTGACATCAATTGCCACAATCGGCTAGAAATAATCCTCTTTTGAGATCTGTGGTGACATGTAAATATGGAGATACCTTTACAGACCCATGCACAGTATAAAGGGTTTGCTTTGCCACAACATAAATACAGAAAACAAACATAAGACTCACCCTGTTTCAAACTTATTCACTGGAGTAGGTTTTTAAACGACAATTTGTTTTATTATTATTTCGAGTAATCTCGCGTCAATGGGTTATTTTATTTTATTCGCCCGGTAGATTAGTATAGCGCGATTTGGCTATGGTTTTTCTAAGAGATCACGAACTATCGAATTGCGGATTTCCGTTGACCTATCTCGGTTCGGGAAGCGTTGACATAAATAGGCAATTTTTGGAAAAAAACTACTGTTCACTCGTGCTTTCACTTGGAGCGTTCAATACTTGGTTTGACTTGGTTTGCAGTTGCTTAGTTTAATGGTTTCTGAAGTTCACTACATTGACAATTTTACTGGTACACTTCTCATTATTTTACGATACTGTGATTCGACGGACTTCTTGACCTCACTTTTGAGAGGAACATATTACCGGAGTAACGACTATGATATAACTAACTTGGCTACTGTTCTAAGACTGATTATCTGCTGGTTCGCGTTTTATGCTTATATACTATTCAACCCTAGCTCGCGTCATGCGTTATTTTCATTCCCCTGCCCGTTATCTTCAACTGGTCATAATAATTAATAATTAATGGGTTTGTTCTGTTCCTCTACGCATGAATAAATACGATGAAGTTTTAATGAGTAAATTTTTAATGGCTGTCAATTATCTTATAGATGTATTGCGTTTTTCGGTTGTTATGATTCCATAACAAAGTTTTATGATATTTCGTATCGCGATGCAATGTCAACAATTTTGAGAGTTATGATTGTGTTTACTATCGTTAATTTTTCCTAGATGAGTTATTTATGAATCCGGTGTACAAGGGTTATTTCTTGATAATTATTCTTAAGTGCATTTAATTGTCTTCCAATAACGACGTATTTCTAACTGGCATGCTTATTAGCGTTTGTCGCTTACTCGAATTTAGAACCTATGTTCATAACCATGGAATTTATTTTCGGGCTATAAAGTTCGTATTCAGTAATATCATGTTGCTTTTTTAGAAATGAGAGTTTTTATGTAATTATGGAGCTTGACGGTAAGCTAACTCGACTGTGGCATTCTGCATTATGATACTTATTTATCATGGCACAGACTACTTCAAAAATGTCTTTTAAGTGATGAATTTGAGTATTTGGGACACAGTCTCTAAAAAAAATTGAAATGCTTTTTATGTCGCCATTTCTCGGCTCAATTATCCACTGGAAAACTGGAATGATTGGCATCTTCTGTTGACAGTTAGTCACGAGCTCCCAAATGGGCAGGAGGCTAATCTTTTATTCCGAGATCTTGAAAAATCGTACGCCATTTTTATACTGGATAGAGGTTTCCAGTATAAAAGTATCGTTTTCCTGAAAGTATTCCCGTAGATTGTCTTTATAATTTTGGTATTCCTTTATTAAAATATCAGCATCATTGTTTGCCGAATTACAAAAATATGGCCCGTTTGTAGATAAAATATAACAGACCGTGGTGACAGCCATGACTTCCTTATAACTCTGAAGTTCTTAGTCTTCTGAACCTCAAAATATGTTGCATTGATATAACAATAGCTTTTGGGTTTTCAGGGTCAGTATTATAGAGTTGGTTTGCGAATGCAGTTCCGTGACTTTCCACGAGTTCTTATCTATTCATATGCCCATATCCAAGGAAGCGTGGTACAAAATGCTGCTTCATCGAAAGCAACACAGTGGAGACCACTAAGCTAGTTTTCTGACGACTTGTGTGGTAAAACATTGCAGAAAAAAATGATCAGAAAGACGTTGACGGATCTAGCATAAAAGACAAAATAAGTCCTGTTTGCCTATTGTGCGTGAACTTCCATATAACTCAACAGGTGCACAATCCCTAACAACACAGGGATGTCCTAGGTATGTCCTTTTTATGTACCGCGATACAAGGACATGATTGGGACATCCAGGGGATGATGTCCCGCAGAGGTTGTCCAGAGGACATCCCATCTGGTATATCCATAGGTTGTCCTATTCATGTCCCTGGTATTTCTGATATCCATTATCATATATAAGAATCGTCGAAACTCATAAAAATGTTCATTGAAAATTCAAAGTTGATATATTGTTATGAAAATTTTTGTTTTTCTTCCTGAAAATAATTATTAAGAAAATGGAAATATATCTCAGAAATTTCTGGAAAGTGACCATTTCGCAAGCAGAAAATTATTTATGCATAATATACCCTTAATCTAAATTCTCAAATTATACACAAATCCCAAACACAATTGCATTTCGGTATCTGTGGTTTTGTCCTGTTTTGCTTTGGCAACATTGTTTGAATTATTTGGTGATCTATCAACAATTTAACCTCACTTTGCATAATGTTCAGGTTTCTAACTTTTCTTTGTTCGATGTAAAAAGATTAGCGGCATCCTTATTGTGTTTGACGATTTTTGTGAGCATTTGAAGCATTTTATCAGTTCTAGTGTTGTGTATATCATAGTTGAGAAATTGGAATAATAAGTTGAGTTTGAGGTTGGTAAAACAATAATTATCAAAATATTGAATGTAATATTTTGGTTCAAAGACTTGATTATTCCAATAATATGGTTATTCTATTCTGAATATTATGTTTATAGTATATTTATTAATCTATCATAGGTTCATATCAATATAATGGATCGTAGGAGGAAGGTATCCTCAAGGCTTGAGAAAAAAAAAACTCTGAGTAAATATTATAAAAACACAAGAAAACTTGGAAGACAAAATGAAGAATCTTGAGAGGCTTGTAGTGGGTCTTCTACTCGTCGATTAATGGCTGTAAATGATGATATTCATAGAACATTACCTTCTACAAGTCCAAATAAAATATTCCTGGAATTGATAAATGTGAATCAAGTTCTGAAAATTTGTCTGATGGTTCTTCCCTTGGAGAATTGAGCCCTACATCAAGAGAAGACCTAGTTCAAAATTATCATGTTGGGAACTCCCATGAAAATGTTGAAAATTCAGAGTTAACTGAATGGGTTTCGAAACACAACATAACACATGCAGCAATAATACTTGGTGAGTATTTTCACCTACTATTGTAAATCCCGAAAGAGCTATAACATGATATCTGTATTAGTAACTTTTATCATTGTCAATTTAATCTGCAATATCTTTGTAACATGATCTTCTGAAGCCATTGGTAATAAAAAACATATTGAGGAAACTTTGCAGAAGTTTTTCAGGAGGACCAAGGAGAGAAGCCACAGAGAAAATGCAATGCCTGCAATAAATGCAACACCCTAATATATGTACAATTTTCAACTGATTCACCTGATCTTTTTTGTTTATTTGTCATTTGAATTTATATATAGGATGAGTTTTTGTCTGTCGTTTTTTGGAACGAAGTTCCTCATCGCGCGTTGCGAAAGGGGGCTGGACGGAATAAATAAGACCAAAAGTTGTAACGACACTTTTTGCTGTAGTGCGGCGTGCGCGTGTTTCTCTGTCTGTTTCTCTCTCTCTCTCTCTCATAGAAAGCAAGCCAGTTATTTTCGTTTCGTCTTTATATTTCGCATTGAACAGTGTGGTGTCGCGACGATTATTTTTGTTGAGTGTATACAGGTTTTTTGTACATAATAAATAATAAAAAATAATAACAATAATGAATCCTGACAGTGTTTCTGCACAAGTTCCGGATATTGCTGATGGAGTTAGGTAAGTAGAGATTTTATACAGACAATAATAAATGCTTATGTATTTTTAGCAAGTACGCATTATAACCTCTCTTTACTATTGTGCTAACCAAGTCATACGCGTTATAATCTCTCCATTATTGTATGTTTAGCAAGTGTACGCGTCATAACTTTAATAAATTTAAAAGCAAATTATATTTTAATATTACAATATCAATGCGTATGTACTAAAATTGAGCCTACTGATTAAGTTTATATTACATTATATTTGTTAATAATGAAAAAATATTATTATAACTTGAAAAAAAAATTATTACAATTCCTTCACTAATTAATCGAAAGGAACTTCGTTCCATCCGGGTGTCCCTTGACACCTCTCAACTTTCTTTTATCATATTTTTACATAATATGACATAATTAATTTCTGAATCAAACCCGTTTTGTGTTGAGAATCTTTTTTGGATTTCATATCTTCCATATTTTCCATGAAATTTTTCAAATTGAATGAATGATAGAAAAGGACATTTGAGGACGTCCAGGAGATGTAACATATATCCCAGGGAGGTCTCTGGGACATCCCTAGGGTGTCCCTCTGATGTCCATTGTCGGGACTTGGTACATCCCTGGGACGTACCGAAAGGACATCCCTTGGATGTCCTTTTCGGTGGAAAATAGATGTACCTGGGACGTCCCTAGTATGTACCATGTCCCGACAAAGGATATCCCAGGGACATCCTGGTAGCAAATGAAGGACGTCCCTGAGATGTACAGAGGATGTACTTGTGTTGTTAGAGATATTACTACTTCAACGGAAAAGTTTTTATAATCATCCATTTTTAAAGGGGATTTCAGAGGAAGAAAATGAGCTTCCTGAAATAATCTAACGTATTGTTGCATGCAAATCAAGTAGTACACATGTAGAGTAACATTTGGTAGGGCCCTTGTATTATAAAAATATAAGTTTGGCTTAATAAGGTTTTTCACATATTAACGTTAAAAGTTGAAAACATATGGTTCGTTAAGGTTTCTATTTAGTACCTTTCTGATGACCCCGTTAAGGTGAAATACTGTGTTTGTATCATTTTTCCAAACTGCAACATTACTCAGCCAAATCTCGAAATTAAACTATAAAAAATCTCAATTCTGATTAATGAAGTAAGCAACGTCGAAGTATGAGTTTTTTGAGTACGTTTGTGATGACCCCGGTAAACTAAATGAGGTTTTGGTTCATAATAGTATTGCGTTACCAAAGGCATAACATATTTTACCCAAATCACGAGAATAAACAAGAAATTATCCCAATTTGTGATATATTACCATTATTTTCTGTTCTTGTAACTATTTTTAAAATCACCCTGTTTTTCCGAATGTTCCAATAATTATGCTAGGATACCCACTTTTGCCCCTAGAGATTAAATGAGCCACTTTAGTCTCTGTTTGGAGGGACCAAAGTACTCACTTTAGTCCCGGAAGTGCAAAAGCATACAAAATCCACGGGAAATAAAAACAAACCAAAAAATAATTGATTTGGTATGAGGATGGATAATTTGACATGTTGAATGTTGAAAACAGCAGTTGATCGAATGATTTGTTTACAGTTCCAACCGACCACCCAGATATATAATTTTATATGCAGAAAAAACAGTTGAACACATTTTCGCTGATCCAATATAAGCACTAGCAGCAATGTCCAATCACTACTAATATTTCTGAATGAATGTGTACTGGAAGAAACACCAATGCAGGTATTCATTCATCAATGGCATTTGAAATCGAATAGTCAAACAGACACTCACCTGATTGTTTCTTTCTTCCTTTTATCTCTGGAACAAATGAAAAACGTTTGTTTTATGACAACTTTATTTCGCATTAAAATGCCTACATTCATCATGCAAAACAGAATAAATGATAATCATATCTTTCAACTATAACAACTACCTCCTAATACATAGAAATATACTGGTAATACTATCGCGAGGGGTGTGCAATTTCTCAACAGATTTAACTATTGAGGACCTTGTTTCCAATATTTTCATATCAATGCCCCATTACTACCAAACCTGTTGAATTGGACATCAATATGAAGAATTAACCAATTAAAGAAACGTCAATGTTTCCAATAAAATTAAGGAACACAATTCTATTGAGACACATACCCCCTTTTACTGACGAAAATGGAAGGCTCATGCATTTTGAAAGAAATTTATCATTTTATAAATCAAGATCTACGAGCGAGTGATGAAAATTTTTCCCCACTCCATACCGGTTGGCTTGTTTCCCAATATGTTGATAAAATGATGCTATCAACGACATGCTGTTCGGAAACCATTCAAAGGAATAATGTGCGGACCTGTCTTGTTTTTTTTATTTATTATTTTTATGCAATTATAGGATTGCTCAAAATCACAAAATGTGGAAGATTTATTATTCAAGCATTTAATTAGGGTAGTTTGGAGGGGAGTTAACATTTTATGTACTTTTGAATTCCATTGGGATTTTTTTCGTTTTTCCTGATATAAACTGATGCCAATGGTAGAAAAGAATCAAAGGGAAAAGAAATTCATATCTTACAGATGGACCGTAAAAATAAAAATAATATAAAAAAAATCTGGTAGGACTCATGAAATTGAAGTTCATCTTAATTGAAAAATATTATGCCGCTTTCATCCGTGACACAACTAGAGTAGAGCGTATCGTTCTCACATGGTGAAAATTATGCAATACAAAAATGATGTATTTTGTATTTGCAATACAAAAATATTGTATTTGCGCCTAGGACCTCTATATCTTACATGCCAACCCCCCCTGTACGGTCCATCATATACTCATGAAATGTCCGGAATTTTATTTAGATCAAAATAGGAACGAACATTTTTGGAAAATGGCCGGCAAATCATTAATGAACTAACGTGCTCTTTGAAAAGTGCGAACTGATTCAATTGAATGTGATTCTATAAACTAATGGCTAATACCATAGAAGTTGACGCCGCAAAAAAAAGAAGTGTATAATATATTGGAACAACTTGCTCGACCACCAACTGAATATGATATTCGAGGTTTAGTTCTCGGCTCCTGCTAAAACGAATATCATCCGAAAAGAAAACTTTGGGATCTCAAAATCATATCAGTATTCCCTAACATAACAGAGAATCAATGCTCAATTAGACCAATCAATAGAAATTTTTTCGTGACAAAAATACTACCAGGAAACCATCATACAGTCTGTAGTCATATCCTGTTATGGTTCCTACTCCCAACTGTCATTGCTTAATTTGTTATAAACATTTAAAAGATGTTTTTAATTTTTTATCGTTTTTGACTTGAAAACGAATGAAGCAATCTCAATACTCTCCATAGATGAATGCAGAATGCAAATAAAATGAGCCTAAGCATGATTCGATCGGATTATTAGTTACGGAGAAAAACCTGAAAAACCGGAAAAAATCTGCGTTTTCTTTAAATTCATAACACCGCCATTAGTTCAAGTTTTGAAGCAGGCTCCCCTCGACATAATATTGATTGATATGTACTTGTGAAAAACTCGGGCACTGTTGGATTATTAGTTTTGGCATAAATGCAATATGATTTTTTTAATGCACTTCATTGCAACAGACCTGGATAAAATATTTTGAGAGTTGAAGTATAGTACTACATAATGACTATCCTCATTTTGCGTCAAAATGCTGCGAAATAAGTGAGACATACTTGCAAACATGACTGAAAACGGGCTAATGCATGAAAGCGGCTCAGAAGTTGGGGTAGAGCAGCAGATTCATAACGGACGCAACGCGCTTGTATTATATATATACATACGCTAACCCGCGTCTGCTGCTTTACCCCCACTACTCAGCCGCTTTCACGCACTGGCCCATGTTCGGTCATGTTTGCAAGTATTTTTCACCTATTTAGTAGCATTTTAACGCAAACTGAGAATATACGTTTTGTAGTAGTATACTTCTACTCTCGAAACCTTTTTGAAAAATTAGAATCGGACCACCTATGACGCACCCATTCAGATTGCAATTATACCAAAACTAATAATGCGATAGTGCCCGAGTTTTTCAAACATAAAGTACATATTAATCTCTACTATGTCTACAACTTAGAAAGTGGCGGAGTTATGATTTTTTTTCAACTGATTTTTGCCTGTTTTTCCGTTACTAATAGCCCGATCGAGTCGCGGTAGGGCTGACTTTTCTGCATTTTAATTCACTACAATTCGTCCATTGAGAGTATCGAGATTGCTTCATTGGTTTTCAAGTTACAAGTCAAAAACGATAAAAAAAAATTGCTTTTGAATGTTTATAACAAATTAAGCAATGATAGTTGGGAGTAGGAAATATAACAGGATATAACTACGAACCGTCTTTCGTATAATGGAACAGTCGGTTTCCTGATAGTATTTTTGTCCCAGAATCAATAGAGCAGAAAATCTCTATTGATTGGCCTAAATGAAAATGCTTGAAGGTGGGAAAATTATAGGTCATTTTTTGCTCCTTTATTCGAATAATTCATTCAATAAATAGGTGCACAAGCCAGGTGGTATGAAATGCAGCACTTTTTTTCACTAGCATTTGTATTATAACAACTGCCCTCCACCTTTCATCGGTATCACATAGTGAAAGTGCAATAAAGGAAACGATTATCTACTGTTTTCTACAAAGCAATATATAATAAGTGTACAAAGCAATATCCTGAAATAAATCAAACAAACTACAAGAGTACCAACACCATAAAAATAAGATGAAAAAATATACTTAAGAGTGAAATTGTACAAAGAAAACAGGTTCATGCAATGACTAGATTCCATGAAATATGTTCATACTTATTTCAGCAATACCTTTCATAATTCATTATACAGTCGTCCATTAACTCATCTACATCCAAAATGTTTGAATATTCTTTGATAACAGAAGAGGGTATAAAGTCGGAAATAATCATTGAAATTATATCCCTTTCAGTAGAGTCAGTCAAGGTTTTTCCTTCGAAGCCCACCAAAACCGCTCCAATTTCGTTGATATTTTAAAAATGTTCATTTTATTCAATTATTCTAAATCAGAAACATTTCAGGTGGGACATTCGTGAATTGATATTGTTTGAGCAATAACAAAATATTAATATTTTTTTAAAGAAATTTCAAGTAAAAATCGATATTTTTGGAAATTTGGTATATAGAATATTTGACATTTCATGACAATAAACAAACCGACCTTTTGTAGTACGAGTAGACTCTACCTGGTAGCAAGATTCAAGGTCTCAATCTCCAAATGTCAAATGTTTCACAGTTTCTCCTCTCTCTCTCTGTCGAATACAAGAGCAGTAGTCCTATAACTTTAGAATCCCTAAAATTTCGAGGTAAATAACTTCGAAAGGCTTTGTGTAACATGAACTAATAAATTCATTAGGTATGTACTATTAGTTAAAATATAGTCATTTGTATGCCAAGGCCGCAAAATATCTTTTTAGCGTGCCGAAAGAAATTATTAAACTAGATAATGGCAAATAAATGTATTATTGCTTTAAAATCAACAGCAATTCAATTTATAAAAAATATTTTGAAAGTTCTTGACAAAACGCAAATACGTCTGATACTGATATTTTAGTATATTGCACTCTTCCAGAGCTAAAAAGTATTGTAAACTAGGCGCTTTCCGTTTTAATACCTGAAAAATAATATAAGTAAGGATGTATTTGTTGTTAGTTTAAAAATTAACACTGTATTCAATGAAAAATAGTTATTGTCGTATTCTAGAAACGTCAAATTTGGAAAGGACGTTTGGTTTGGCGGCTGTTGCTGTCGGTAACGGCCGCGACATGAAATTTCGCGGACTGTCTTGAGAACGCAAAATACTCACTTCGCGTGAAAAATATATTTGAATTGAATTGGACAATACCTTGAAAATCATTATTTGCTCTTGCAAAACTGGATGCGGTATAGTATGTGGCTGTAGAGAGAGCAGTCTTTATTACCCTCCTACACGAATTCTTTGCAGTTTAAATCACTGCAGCAATTTTTTACCGACAATTCAACTCAAGTATGGAAAATCGCATATGCCACAGTGCCATTGTCAGTTTGACAGCGGCAAAAGTTAGCTGCCACTTTTACAGCAACAAATGCACTAATGGTTTTTTCACTTATTCATTTGTTCATCGATTATCGCGGTGTTGGTTGCCAAAATAAATAGTTTGCAGTGATATGTTTCTAAATTTCTTATTCATTAAATTGTCCTGCCGAATTACACTCGATGTTTGTAGTGATATCGGGTAAATTTGTGTTGTTCAAATTCTAAACTGTTTCCTTCAGCAATTTGACTAGAAAAACTGTCAACCTAAAAACGCTCCACCTTCGGTGTCACGTTTTTAATAGTTGACAGTTTTTCTCGTCTAATTGCTAGGCAACATTTTCTCATTAAACAACCCAAATTTACCCGATAAAATACAAACCTCTCGTGCAATTATAAGTGATAAACGATGATAAAGGCTCTCAAGTCACAAATTCCAACGGAACTCAAAAACCAATTTGTTCTCTGTTTTGAATTATTTTAAATGTTATATAACTTGAAATTGATCGTTTATGGGTTTTCTGATTTCATATAATATATATATATATATATATATATATATATATATATACATATTTTTTTGTATTATTCTACCCAAATTCAATCATAACTCATTTATTCCACGAATATTTTTTCAGATGTGTATATTTATTGAAGAGTAACAAACATGATACTGATTACATGATGACTGATACTGGAAGATTTTTTTTTATTGTCTGGTCCCGTGAGTTATCTAGACTTCATCAATACAAACTTTTATCCAAATGTTTACAGGCAACTGTCAATAAAATCTCAATTCTGATAGGGAATTCGTAATCAGCGACTAATTCTCTTGGAATAAAACATTATTACTCACAATCTCGGAAGAATTTTTGGAAGTTTTATTTTCTATAACTCAAATTAATATATAATGGCGTAATCCAAGAAACATCTCTGATGACATCAATATTAAATATAGCGATATATATATATAGCGATATATATATATATATATATATATATATATATATATATATATATATATATATATATATATTGAAGAAGGGTAGTCTCGTGACTGGACTAGTTGAAAATAACTATGAATTTGAAATAAACTTTGTAGAAAGGATATTCCTTGAGGTTGCAGTCAAAATAATGGCCTATGAGAAAAAGAAAAACTCTTTCTTATTTAGTCAAGCTTTCGAAAATGTTTATTTTCATTATCAAGACAAGTAAGGTGAGGTTAAGTGAAGACAGCGAACTAATCACCATTTCGTGATTGAGGAACTTTTCAAAATCATATCACTATGACCCACTACTAGTAATATATATAAAAATTAATCAATGGCACTCGCACATATTGTTTTAGATACTTAATTTAAACACTTTAAAATTTGAACAGGCACAATAATTACCACATGACCACATGACATTTGACACTTGACACTTCATGTCATGTATTACTTGTCAGCCACCATTTTCCTTTTTCAGTCATGCTTCAACCATGTGGTAATTATTGTGCCTGTTCAAATTTTAAAGTGTTTAAATTAAGTATCTAAAACAATATGTGCAGTGCCATTGTTTAATTTTATATATATTACTAGTAGTGGGTCATAGTGATATGATTTTGAAAAGTTCCTCAAACACGTAATGGTGATTAGTTCGCTGTCTTCACTTAACCTCACCTTACTTGTCTTGATAATGAAAATAAACATTTTCGAAAGCTTGACTAAATAAGAAAGAGTTTTTCTTTTTCTCATTGGCCATTATTTTGACTGCAACCTCAAGGAATATCCTTTCTACAAAGTTTAGTTCAAATTCATAGTTATTATATATATATATATATATATATATACAAATTAATTTAAAAAACGTCGACGTTGTTTAGTATTTGTTTGGCAGCAATCTCAGCTCTCAGTGAATTTAAAAAAATGAAAAAAAAATAATCATTATGTGATACAATATTTTCATTTAATATATAGAAAACTAAAGTTTTCACTGATGTTTCTGACTTTGAATAACTGAATATAACATTTTTGAAAAATCCTCAAAATCGGAGGTTTTGAATCGACTACTTAAAAAATACAGATTAATAGGTGACATATGACATAATATTCAATGTTCCAGTTAAGAAAAATGATGTAAGTGGAAAAATGAATCAAGCTGCTAAACTCATTTTCTACACAAGAAAAACAAACAATGAACCAGAAGGTTGCTTGGTTCCATAACATTTGATTCAATCAGTCTTTTAAAAAGGTCAATGCTGTATAACACTAAGAAGGGTTATGCGTTGCCGATTTTTTTACCATATGGCATTAAAACCAGTATGATGAAAAATTCAACACACTAGTTTATTTTTGACTGTCCCAATATGCAGAAAGGAGAAGATGAGGTGACAGTATGGACGAACTGCAAGAGATCAGTAGATTGATGAAATGACTCATGTTTCTGACTAGTCAACGATCTCACGGTAATCTTTCGCTTTCGTTTAAAAATGAAAAAAAGACGAAGAAATCACAAACAATTTATTCAGTTATGAAATATATTTCGTCTTTCATTGAATTTTATTATCAGTCGAAGCATTGTTTTCTTGAGAAAAAAATCCCCTACTGGTTTTCCAAATATAACGCTAAGAGATTGCAAAACCGATTTTTATCAATGAGAAACTTTAGGATTATGTCTTTTGAATTTGTCCTAATTCTCCCCAGGCTTTTGATGGAGAATGTTTTACTTGATTGATACTTCTGGGTTTTGCCATCATCCAAAAGATTCTCGTCAAAAAAGTCGATTTCGCATGTGGTTCTTCCATTTGCACGAAAGCACAAAGGAAAGTGATTTTTTTTGATTATCAGTGATGATCAGTTTTTGAACCATGGTAAGGAACTTATTTGAGCAAAGATTTAGAATAAACCTATTTTTGATTTTTTTGTAAGTTCTCAAAGGGTAATAATTGATGTGATCTAAAAACATTTTTGTAACTGAAGAAATTCTTCATTTATAATTTCCACGTGATGGAAGTGTTTTCAATATTCACAAAATGATTTTTCTCGAAAAACTACATGGAAAGCTAAAAATGTTCCCCATTTCTTGAACTCTCCATCGAAAGCAATTTCACTTTCTGAAGAAAATCTGATTGCCGGAATAGAGTTTGATTTATCCCAATCATTATCACGTAAATAATATCCCGTTTCAGCAATATTATTATGAATCATCTCAGATTTCATTTCGAAGCAGCAATTTCATACCGAACATAAATTCAAATAGTAGAATTACAAATACTTTGACTATTTTGTTTTCTACAGTGGTTCGCCCATTTTGTTGAAGCATTATCAAAAACAATTGGAAAATATTCAACTTTAACATCATACACCACTATATTAAAAAAATAAAAGGTTTTCAGAAAAATATTCAGTTATCTCTTTTCCTCATGTTTCCCTCATAATTTTTTTGACCTCTGCTCCTTGATTTCATATATACAGGGAAGCGCGAATTTAATGTTACAGTAAAATATAGTATGTTGGTAAGGTTCTGATATGGAAATGCTTTAGAAAAATTCGGAGTATCATCGGCAGTTCACAAAATAGTCGACAGAAGCTATTTTTCGGGAAGCAAGCGACATTGGTTCAACTCTGATGATATATAATTTGAACAGAAACGTAGGAAAACACCCATTCGTTTTAATCATCGATAAATACAGGACTGAAAAGACTACTGAAAATACAGTTGATCTGCATTTAAAAAAATGTACTTGAAGTTTGCACTGGAATCCAAACATTGTATAATAGAGAATTACACTATATATATGTTTATCATTTAAACACTCTTCAACACAATGTTATTGGACAAGAGACGTTCATATACAGTCATGTGTCATGTTCCACGTGATTATATAACTAACCTAATGTCAAATTTTTTCGGACTAGAAAGACCAGAAAACGTACAAGATTGCTTCTAGCCTTGGATGAGGACAGGCGGCGTCCTCGTGGCTGGAAGTCAAGTTTATGTTTGTGATCGTCCTGCCGTTGATAACATGCATTGCAAAAATACATAAATGTTTGTGAAGTTCAATAATTGTATGTGCCGGTAGCAAGGCCGGATGACAACGGATTTGTCGGAACAAGGGGAACGTTAACAAATTAAAAAAAGTATCAGTCATCTGGCTGTTTAACGTGCATTGCAAATATCATTCAGAGTAGAAAAACTCGGGCACTCGTAGTATTATTTGGAATGAGACATCCAGGGTGCCCCACGAAGTGGGGAAACTGAGGTTAATCCCATGAGGCCTTAGGACATGGTCAACTTTCTAATGGAAAAATGCCAATTTACTGGAAGAGAGAGAGAGAGAGATAGAGAGAGAGAGAGAGAGAGAAAGAGAGAGAGAACGTACAATATTTGCAATGGAATTTATTTATTTTCAATTGAGGTATGAAAATCAAATATCATTTCGATGAAAATCTCATTTCTTCCTACATGTCCGAATAACTGAATGATTCAAATCAGAAATATCTCTTCTTCTTACTCAATGTATTGTCACCACAATGAATGGAAATCTTTTACAGAATGATACAGAGTGACCAGAAAATATGGTTATTATTGCCAATATGAAACAGTTCCGAAATAGATTGTAAATGGTTTGAAATGAAAAATAAATATGAGCAATATGAAATAGTTATGGTTAAGACAGTTTCTTTATATGGAGAGTTTCATTTTACATCATAGTATATTGCCCTATGTAGAATACTACGAAGGACGGTATCGAATTTTTTTAAATAATTTGTCCTTACTTAATAACAGATATTCGTTATTTTATCTCAAAAAGGAGAAACAAAAAATCCAAAAAATACAAACTATGCTGAGTTTTTGCAAATGTGTTCCATTTGTCTGATTTTACCATATTTTTTTGACATTTTTTAAGGTATTTCTGTAGTTTTGGTCTAATCTTAGGAATCGCCTGAAATCTTCGTATGGTGTAAACATAACCTCCATGAACCGACTCACAAATTTTTTAATCGATCCACTGTCCAGTTTGTCAGATATTTGCAATTAAAAATGGGTCTTCATGTACGTGATGCGTACCTATAATTGTGAAAGGGCTTTTTTATTATAGACGCTGAAGGTATCTTGAGATTGAAAGAAAAGAATCGTGTGTACTATTATTGTGGGATTAATAAACAATCAATTCTACTCGACACGGAACGAAGACACAATCGACTGTGACGAATTGGCAAAAGTGTACACTGCGGCGAACTGATGGGGGCGAGCTAAAGTCCGGGAATGTGAAATGGAAGCATCAATATAAATCGGCTTATAAGGATGGAGATACATGCTGAATGTGCGGTGTTGCCATGGTTATGGCACCGCTTTCTATACGTGTAGCGCACCTATCCATGCATGAGGTGTGATTGTCTGGGATTTTCAGAGTGTACAAACTCTGTCAAAAGTTCGAGACTGGCAGCATCATATGAGCATTGGATGTGACTGTTACGCTGCGGCCGAAAGTTTTGGCTGATACGTGTACATACAGAGCTACCTTAAGCATATAATAAAACTAAATTTATCTGTTAGAAGAATGATCAATTCATCACATGGAATCATTCATGGGAACAGAATTCATCTCAATCACTACGATATTTCATTATATACAAAGTGACCCATTCGAAAGCGGGCCACCTCTCTAAAACTGTTATTTATTATCCGATTCAGAAGTTTTTCTTTCAGTAGATAGAGTATCAATAGTTCTAGTTTAATGCAGGAATTCGAAATAAAATAAAATTTGGCCTATTTCGAATATTCAAGTCAAAATCCAAAAAACCTACTAGCGATTTTTTTAAATAAAATTTGACGATGCCACTGGATTTGCGATGCTTTCAAATGGGTGTGTCCAAAATTTCACGATAAAATAATTTTTTTTAAAGAAATATATCATAAGTAAAATTCATATCACTTTATCAAAATATTTCGAATAGTCGTCATATAAATCACAATCTTGTTAAAAATGTCGTTCAAAATGTTCTTTCAGGTCGTTAGGAGTCGAGTTTGTAAACAGCAGTTATTCAAAATGGCGTCAAATTATGTTTCTTCCAAACGTAACTCCGTAGTATGGGAGATAGTTATGTCCATCAGAACACTGCAGAACACACGTTTGGAAGAAACATAATTTGACGCCTTTTTGAATAACTGCTGTTCACAAACTCGACTGCTAACAACCTGAAAGAGCATTTCGAACGATATTTTTAACAAGATTGTGATTTATATGACGACTATTCGAAATATTTTGATAAAGTGATATGAATTTTACTTATGCCATATTTCTGTTGAAAGAAATAATTTCATCGTGAAATTTTGGTCACACCCATTTGAAAGCATCGCAAATCCATTGAAGTCGTCGAATTGTATTTAAAAAAATCGCTAGTATGTTTTTTGGATTTTTGACCTTGAAAAAAATTCGAAGTAGGCCGTGAAATTTTTATTTTTATTTCGAATTTATGGCATTCAACTAGAACTATTGATGCTCTATCTACTAAAAAAAAAACTTCTGAAACGGATATTAAATAACAGTTTTAGAGAGGTGGCCCGCTTTCAAATGAGTCACTCTGTATATATTATATTGAAACCAAGTGTTGTTTCATAATGCGCTTTGGACAGATTTCAGAGTCCTAATTGTTTATAAATATATTGAGATATTATAATTTCTGAGGGTGGATCTGTCATCACCCGCAATAACCATTACCTTTGGGCGTTTTTTGAAAAAAGGGAATTTTGCGTTCATCCACCAACTGAGATTATGTTATTAGAATTTTTAGTTTCCACATTGACCCTCATTTCATCTGAGAATTATTCATTGAATTATATTTGTATCTCAGGTAGTTTTGATGCTCTAAATGAAAACTGAGGAAAAATTAAGAAATTAATGTATGGTTCTGAAATAGCGTTCACCAGAAAATGAAATTACAAACATTCCGTCGAGCAATTCGACCCTGTCGTGTTGAATGACAAAAAAGATATTCTACTTGACGGCTCTAGATTGACCGTTGAAATGTTTGTTAGTCTAGTGAGATAAATTGGAATTAACAGCGATCGTGGTCGGTGGTGAAATAGTTTGGTAGCGAAAGCTTTTGTTCCTCGATTTGCCATGCCGTAGCTTGTCTCTGCTATACTCACTGCGCAATGTTAGGCCCGGACCTTCTTTCTGTTCCTTCACCAATAAGTAGTATTCTGCCGTCCTGCCGCTGT
The DNA here is from genome assembly GCA_018342105.1 of Gonioctena quinquepunctata. NCBI lineage: Eukaryota > Metazoa > Arthropoda > Insecta > Coleoptera > Chrysomelidae > Gonioctena > Gonioctena quinquepunctata. The sequence continues at coordinate 129,070 of JAFIRS010001934.1, read as the reverse complement.
AGTCTCTTATATTGGGATCAGCCTCTGAAAAAAACATCACAATTACTTTATAAAATGGCATTTTTACACATGTTTCGTTCAAAATATCTGGTAATGTGAGAATCCAGAAAAATATAATATGAAATAAAAAATTATTAGATGTAGCTCAGTTTCTATCAGATATATGAAAAAGACTCTCGTATAGAATTGAAAACAACGAGTATTTAAGTTTTCCTCATGAGTTCAATGAAAACATTGTTTTCAACAAAAATATTTTTTTTCCTGGAATCGATAATGAAGTAGATTTCCAGTAGAAGATATATTTCGGGCTTCACTATTTATAATAATCATAATAATACATTTATTAGTCACCACTAATACATGTTGCATGATATACAAAGAAAAAATACAGACTAGTAAATTATAGAACTGTTAGGCCGAGTGGCCGATTCTTCCACAGTTTCCTCAGAATACAGAAAATAATCCTAACTAAGTAGACTTCGCCAAAGAGAAAAAAAAAATAGTAAAGATAAAAAAGATATTTATAATTTCTATCTAGATCAAGAGATGTTTATAATTATCAATCATTGTCGAGAAAATAGAAATCGTTTGTAATTTTTGAATGCATCATGTAATAAATAGATAGATTTGGAACATCCATTATATCGCCAAAAAGAGAAATACCGTCTAAATAATTGTTTTTGTGCTTGGGAATCATTAGCATATTTCTACGCCTCAAATACAGAATATGTTTATCGATTCTGAATGTTAACTATCCGGTATAAGTGGTCCGGTATTATTTTATAGAGAAGCATGCCGTATGTCTACGACGATTGAACATACTAAGCTATCCAGTGTCTCTCAATTTGTGCGGAATACGCTGCGGTCGCCTAATCCCAAATATCAGTCTCAGACATAAGTTTTGTGTTTTCTGGATTCTTCTAGTGTCAATACTATCAATACAAGGACTCCATTATGTTCAGTTCGTATTCAAGTTTCTTTTTCAGTTCCAATTTCTCTAGTCCCAGAAGTCTTTCTGTTTTCTTCGGTACTTCAGATGATTTACTTGTATTAGTTTTGTGTAGTGATCTGGTCTTCTCATATATTATGGAATCGGTTGATACTTTTGGGTACAAAATATAATTGGACTGCTTCTCACTACTGTGTCTTGGCTGCTTGTCACTTTTGGTCGACATAGTAAATTACCAAAATGTTTTGATTTGTACGCTGGATTGGCAAATAATCCCTGGAAAAATGTTCGAAGGACCTTATGTATTTTCGGCATAATTGAAAATAATATAATATGGAATGAACGGCAAACAATTCCTATATTACGTCAAAACTGACTTTATCATAAACATCAACCTATTATCTTAATTTTATATATATATATATATATATATATATACACAGTGCGAGTTTCTAAGTTGGAATAAATTCAGTAACTCAGAGACAATTATTTTGTTAGAAATATGCCCGGACATGTCGATTTTTATTTTGAATTGCGCTGGTTTTTTTGTAAGAAAATGTTATACAGCGTATCTCAAATTTGAGATATGACGTTATCGACTATTTTTCTAAATGGCAATCCTAATTTTTTTATGACTATTCTTGAAAGGTATAGTAAGTTACACGTGCGTACTAAAAATCTTTTTTTTTATTCTTGTCGTTTGACAGATGTTTAACAAACATCAACTAATTCGAAAATGAGATTCACCTGATCTATCTGATATCAATTCACGTATGTTTCTTCAATAAATGCTCAGAATGTTGTCCATTAACTAACTGACAATATCCTAAACGGAATTTAAACTCGTTTTGAACATTTCTAATTACTTGGGCGGAAATTAGTCTACACTCCTGTCGTATTCGTTCTTGTAACTGCTCAATGTTTTCCGTTTTGGTGTTAAGAACATTGCTTTTCAAGTACCCCCATAAGAAATAGTCCATAGGTGTTAGACCCGGAGACCTGGGAGGCCATTCAACAGCTCCGCTTCTACCAATACAATCGATCTGTCTGGAAATACATCATCCAGATTCGCACGGAGAGGTCTTTTAGAATGGGGAGGCGCACCGTCTTGTTGAAACCAGATGTTTCTATTCGGGACATCGGCTTCATCCGGATCAGGAAACAGAGTAGCCAAAGTCGAAACTAGATCTTCCCGCAAGAATTCTAAATATCTATCTCCATTGAGATTCCTTTGGAAAAAAATTGGTCCTATTACACGATTACCAACAATCCCTGCCCAAACATGAACTTTTGCTGTATATTGCGTGTGGCCTTCCCTCATCCAGTGTGGGTTGTTGTCTGCACAATAACGACAATTTTGACGATTTACCTCACCATTTAACGTGAACGTTGATTCGTCACAAAACAGGATGTTTTCTATGTTTACAACATTTCTGTCTAGTATAACTGAAGACTGGTTGATTTCGAGTTCCCTAGCTATCTGCCTAGTGGGAACATGATGATTTTCTTCAACAGAGAGAAGTACATTCATTTCGACATCTTTATTGAGGCACTCTGACGATGATTCTTTGTTTTTCTCAAATGCCCATTCTTCTAAAACTGTTTTTCAGTCTTGCTTATGGCACTCTGCGATATGGGTGGTAAATCAGGATACTTCTCTCTGGATAAATGAATAACTTCATTTTGTGTTCTTGTCCTATCTCCGTGGCCAATCATCATTAAAATTTCAATCTTGTGGGTTTCAGTTAAGTACGGCATTTTGTTAGATTTTTCATCAAACGTTCTTTCTCACAAAACGACAAACTAATAAGCTTGATAATTATCGTCGCTCGATACGACGCTACTCTCCTTACCTGTTTTTATTTAACTTTGTTGTTTGACATTGTCAACATCAACCCAGTTCGACAAAAAATTATAAATACATACCCTCTTGACATAAATCAGGGACGGACCGAAGGCAAATTATTTGGGGGAATATGGATTTTCTCCCTACTTCATAACTAAACAACTGAAAAAAAAGGTCACACCCCCCGTTTTGTGAACGACACCTTGTTTATGTGGTGTTCAATTCGTCCTTAGAGTCCCATTGTCAAGTCCCAACTTGTGATGACCGATCTCCCATTTTTTTTAAGGTGCCTGAATTATTTCATTGAGTCAGATTCCTTCATTTCTCGCATTAGTTGATGTTTGTTACATATCTGTCAAACGAGAAGGAATAAAAATTTGATATTTGGTACGCATGTGTAACTTACTATGCCCTTCAAGAAGAGTCATAATAAATTAGGATTGCCATTCAAAAAATTGTCGATGACGTCATATCTCAAATTTGAGACACGTTGTATAACATTTTCTTACAAAAAAACGAGCGCAATTGAAAATAAAAAACGACCTGTCCGGGCATATTTCTAACAAAAAAACTGTCTTTGGTTTACTGAATTTAGTCCAAGTTAGAAACTCGCACTGTATATAGAGGGAAGAGAAAAAACTGAAACAAACTTCAACTGGCAATAGTTCGTAAAAACTATAGGTTATATAAATAGTAGGTGATTTGAAAATATAGCTAGTTACAGTATGTCCTCTTGGTCGATGAAATTTAGGCTTCTAACTTTATGCACAACGGAGTTACAGGGGGGTTGAAAGTGCTTGAATGGCTTCGAGAAAAGGATGGTACGGCTCTTTTTGTTTGTTTTGCTTGACTTGGCTTGATTTGAAGAGAAACTGTCTTGTATCTTTGTCCACTCCTCCCACGTATTAGATACTTGTTAACATTTCAGAAGACAAAAATAGAATTTAAATCAATACAAATAAAACTTAATTATGAGAACGCCCGACCAGGTCCGATTAGGAAAAAGAGAGTCAATTTGACGACCAGAGTTCAAAATTGAATTTTCAGCCAACTAAAAAGAATTTGCTCAAGAAAGTCAAATCATACCAATCACCTCAGAAAATTGTTCAGGTACATGAAAGCTTCACTTACTATATACTTCAATAAGCAACTTGAATAAGTCCTTGTGTCCAAATTGTGCAGATATGTGTAGAGGTGTGTAGCCCTGGAAAATAAATATGGAGTTCAATCAAACTTCAATTTCGGATTTATTTCAAATATCATTGAGGTAACTGTCCCAACTTTCATTTTCATGACGAAAACTTGTGAAAATATGGAAACTCACTCAATAACTGGAACTTAAGTCCAAAAATAATCAAAATTATAAAAATGTTCATTCAAGTCCTGAAAAATACGAAAATAATTCACCTTTCGAATTCGATCCCCAGCCATTGACCTAATAAAATTGAACATATTCATCATCAAAAAGATTCTTCGAACATACATGTACAGACACAAAACAATTATGTTTTGAAACCCCCAGTGGTTCCCAATATAATATCTCAAACTTTTTAGATATTTTGTTTATTTTAACCACTGTAATTGGAATTGAAACGGTATTATACATGCGTCATTCAGAGAAATGCACAAGTAAGTTTACACCCTGTATATATATATATATATATATATATATATATATATATATATATATATATATATATATATATATATATAATATTTATTTGCGTCAGGAATACCCACAATAGTTAATAATCCTAATGATAATTTGACATAATATTAATAATCTGACACAAATAAAGAGAAAGAACCAAAGCTTTCGCTGTCTGTGTCATATCCCATGTATAGTCCAATCAATAAGTTCAAAAACGTGTTAAATAGATATAAACCTCCTAAAAATATGAGCGATAGCTCATTCGATTCGGAATGACGTCTAGAAAAATGTTTTTTAAGGGTTTATTAGCACGTAAAAAATTGCGATTGTTATTAACAAAATAAGATTAAAAAAAGAAGGTATTTCGTTTTCCGTTAATAAGTGTCTAGATTACACCATAATTTATTCAAATTTTTAAATTGTTATTTAATACTATACAAAAATTATTTTAGGTGATCTAACGGCTTTTTAGACGGTGCGCCTATGCCGTAACGACCTCACGGAGCCCTATTTTCAGCATTAAAAAAAAATTATAAATAATAGAGATAGAGATAGAGTGTTTTATTGGAAATTTCCTCCTCTTTCAGGATCTTCTTTCATAATATAAATATCATTAGTTTAGAAATTATTAACGAAAAACGAAATACCTTCTTTTTTAATTTATTTTGTTAATAACAATCGCAATTTTTTACGAGCTAATAAACCCTTGAAAAACATTTTTCTAGACGCCATTCTGAATCGAATGAGATATCGCTCATATTTTTAGGAGCTTTATATCTATTTAACACGTTTTTAACTTGTTGATTAAACTAGTATGTATTCATGTGTGGAAGATGCGACCCTTAACACAAAATCATAACAAAGTATTAGAATTTTGAATAAGACAGCTACATATTGAATGCCCACATATATGTACATTCACACATACGTACATCTACATGTAATACGGTATTGAAGCAGGAAAAAAATTGCAGAACTGAGTAGGTGGACATATAATAAATTATCTTGGCATACTGAATAGTAGTAGAAGACTGAGAACAGAGAGCATGGGAAGTAAGCTGGATTATTGTTTTGAAATTATTTTTTTTTTAGTTTGAGAAGTTATGTATGAGTTGTCTTTGATCACTTAGTAGGAATGACTTAACATTATTCTATAATATGCGTCAGAATTGGATATGTTGAAGAGGGACCTTTCTGAAATAATATTTATGAATCGTGGTACTAATAAAATAATTAATAAAAAAGTTTTTAAAGACAAGCAAGCTTCAATTCAAATGCAATAAAAAGTGAAAAATAATTGCTTTGGAAGTGTGACGTAGGTTATTCCGTGAGTTATAGATTCAAAAGCTTGTCGCGCAAAGTTTTCAGTTCGAATACAAAAACGACAAGCTTTTCAATCTATAACTCACGGAATAACCTACGTCACATATCCAAAGCAATTATTTTTAACTTTTTAGTGCATTTGAATAAAAGCTTGTCTTTTAAAAGTTTTTTTATTAATTATTTTATTTTGTGCGTTTTAGAACATAAGTACGCCCTAATCTATGCATTTTTGTTAAAGCATCGTTATTATGAGGCCTTTTTTTTCTGTAAGTTTTGAGCTATATAGTCCTTCAATGAGGAGACCATCTAAAGATTATTAACTCATCCGCCATCTCGGAGTTGCCATCTTCAATTTATGAATTTTAACTAAAACTCAATCATCTTCGACTAAATTCATAATATCCGATCCCAAAAATTTGGACATACGATTTTGAATCGAATCGGGCCATAATTACAAAACTCGTCCGCCATCTTGAATTTGTGAGTTAGAACCAAGAAAAGGATCATCAAACTGACTTAGTGTAATTTCGAAGTTATCTAGATTTTTTGAAATATTTCTAATATTTTGATGGATCAATTAAAACTTACATTTGGTATCTTTCATTATTTCATTATATTCGAAAGCATCTTTCAATATTTTGGAAGGAAATTCTAAATGGATGTGGTTTTTTAAATTCCTTTAATTAAAATTTAGTAACTATATATATATATAAAATGGAACTACCCCTGTAGAATGCGCATTTTTCAATCAATCTCAATATCTTAATAATTCAATATTGAGCATCAACAACTGTATTTTGACACAAATTTTCATAACTTTAGTTTCATTTCCAAGGCACTCGGTTTTTTTCTTTGTCAAAAACGGCAAAAAATTATTAGGCAATTTTTGTTTTCAAATTTGACTACACCACTGGATTTGTAGTCGCTATAAATAAAAACCATAAGAATTTCATAAAAAAATATTGGTTAACAACGGAGTTACAACAACTTCAATTTTGGAAACAAAGTATTTTATTATAATTTTAATTTAGATTATAGACATCTGGCAACACTGCCGATACAAAGTAGATCACCAGTAAACTTGTACAGTGAAAATCCGAAGTCAATAGCTCATTCCGTTCTAAAGTTATAACTCCTGAAAGTATGGTAATGTGAGCGATTTAAGGTAGAAGCGATTTTGTAATAAAAATCTGACTGCGCCACTGGATTTGTGCCGAAATTACACCTTAACAAATAAGAAATAGTGTAAAAAATATTCGGAAGAGATACGATAAATGTGTCGAACTAAATGGAGGTTTGGTAGAAGCCACAAAAATTCAAATATTTAATTTTACAGTAATGTTTATTTTAGTTTTAGTTTTTGCTGAATGACGTTTCATTGTTGAATAAATACCTACTTTAAATTTTGTTTCTGTTCATTTCGTTTTTATCGGCTATGGAAGAATGTACTACTTTATAACTTGAAAATGAATTTATCGCCTCCACCACAAATCGCTCACATTACCACTCTATTATAACTGTAGAACGGAATGAGCTATTGACTTCGGATTTTCACTGTACAAGTTCACTGGTGTTCTACTTTCTATCGACGGTGTTGCCAGATTTCAAATATGTCTATAATCTAAATAAAAATTATAATCAAATACTTTGTTTCCAAAATTGAAGTTGTTGTAACTTCGTTGTCAACCAATATTTTTTTATGAAATTTTGATGGTTTTTATTTGAAACGACTACGAATCCAGTGGGGTAGTCAAACTTGAAAACAAAAATTGCCTAATAACCTTTTGCCGTTTTTGACAAAGAAAAAAAACAATTGAGTGCCTTGGAAATAAAACTGAAGTTATGAAAATTTGTGTCAAAATACAGTTTTTGATGCTTAATGAGATTTATCGAAAAATGCGTATTCTACAGGGGTGGTTCCATTTCATTAGATTTGGAAACGCTCGAGTATCTTACGAGTTAATTATTTTCGGAGGTAAAGCTAGGACAAGTCGAATTTAAATTTCTTCTACTCTTTTTAACAAAAAAATATAATTCACCTTCACTACCTTACAAGATATGACATCATCGTTTTCTTTAAATGGAAAGAGTATATTTTTATATAAAAAATTAAAAGCCCATATTCTCAACCATACCACATACGTTATATGAAACATTTTAAGTTACAGTATACTGAGTATAAAGGAAACAGGTGCTCAATATTTCTCAGTATTTATTTCATCATTTATTTTGCAATGAATACCTGAAAATTACTCAGTAGTAGTTCGAGTAAATTTTCAAACCTCAAGTAGGCTATGAAAACATCTGAAAGCCCTCAACAACCAGACAATAAGTTCTTAGTTACCATTGCATATGTCATTATTGAATTGATTTTTGTGTAGTATATCGATTTATAAGTCTTCAATATCTTTCTGAAAAATATTACCTCAGAAAAAATTATTGGAAATTACGATAAAGGTACTGTCAGAATGACAGCGATTAGAAGTTTTTATGATCTTAGGTTACGGCGATCGTAGAAGAAGTATGGCGCAAGTATGCGACAACTTTAATGAAAAAAATATCCTGATCGAGAACCAATAAGCAAATCGACATTTAGCAAAATATTGCATAAATTTAATGAAATTGGCAATGCTGAGAATAAGCCTAAGAGTAGTAGACCTACCGTTACCTATGACATTCAATTAAATGTAGGTATTATTTGGAATTGAAAAAAACCTTATCGTTCAATTACAACTTTATCTGGCAGCAATGAGATTGTCGCCAAATTACATCCATATAAAGTTAAACTAACAAAATAATGGTTTTGAATTTAATGCTTCATTTTCTGACGAGTCAACTATTTGCATGAACGGTACTGTGAATACGCAAATTTGTCGTTACTGACAACAGAAAATCCCATTTGGACGATGGAAGCTTATACCCAATACCCTCCAAAAGTAACTGTGTGGGCTGGGATTCTCAGGAACACCATTGTAGGACCACATTTTTTTGACGGTACTGTGACTACAATTTTTTTTATTTTTGATGTAGAAATCACATTACTCCTTCCTATAATTTCTTCTTTTATATTATTTAATATAATAAATTATAGAATTATTTTTAGTTTTTTTTTCATTAATTCTTTCAATTTGACTTTACCATGAATGAAACCAAGGGGCTTTAAATTGATTGGAAAGTATTTAGAAATGTAGCAAACTGATGTAGATCCATATTTAACTGCAAAATTTCCAGTCATTAATCATCTTGGTCGAATATATTCTATTATTTGGTCCACATTATGCTCTAGTGGTAAGATATTTTCTGAATGAAACATTTCCCAATCGCTGGTTTGGACGATGCGGTCACATTGAATGGCCTGCTAGGTCCCCAGATTTGACTCCTATGGATTTTTTGTCTGGAGTTACTTGAAAAGTGAAGTACACGTGAATCGACCTACCAATTTGAAGGACCTTAAAGAGATAATTTGAACTGAAATTCAACGAATTGCCAATGGTCGATGTTGTCAAACGTAACCCAATAATTCATCAGATACTGTCAACTAACCCAAGAAGCTCAATTCTAGCATTTGTTGTGAATATGTTATTTGTTTATTTTTACTAGGTACTGACTACTTTTGATATTTTCGTTGCAAAATAAACAATGAAATGAATGCTAAGAAATATGACCACCTGTTTTCTTCATACTCAGTATACTGTAGCTTATGGTGTTACATATGACGTATGTGGTATGGTTGAACTGTGAAAAGTGTGAGCTTTTAATTTTTTATATAAAAATATACCGTTTTCAGAATATCATCGATGACGTCGTATCTTGTAAGGTAGTGGGGTTGAACATTAAAAAAAAAAGTATAAAACTGAAATAAAAAATTGACCTGTCTGAGCTTTACCTCTAAAAATAACTCGTGCGATTATGGAGCGTTTCCATGATATATATATATATATATATATTATATATATATATATATTATATATATATATATATATATATATATTATTATATATATATTATATATATATATATATATATATATATTATATATATATATATATTATATATATATATATATATATAATGGGTTCGTAAACAAAACTCCTATGTTGTCAACTGTTTTCAATCATTCTTCATCGAACCATAAGCTGACAGTACCAAATTGATATAATTAAATTGGCCATGATGGAAGTGTTTGGTAAAATAAATTTCGTGTGATCAGTAGAACTTGAGCAGGTGCCTCGATGCCAATTATAAAGTGACTTATCTGATCACGGCTGGTTTAAAAAATTACACCTTAGTTTGTTGTGGTTGCTCCGTGTCAAAATCTGCGATAAGATTTATGAGGTGCTTTTTAATACACATCCCGGAAGTGGTTTCATTTTAAATTACATAGAAATTGATTGGTTGTTCCTTCCTGCTCGATAGAAAAACTTTGCTAATTGACTTTTTGAAGTTTTGTCGGTGTTGCCAAATTAAGCGGACTTGAAGATACTCACCCGGAAAAATGGTTCATTAATCATGACTTTTTTATATCTCTATTCGGTATTTAGGAATTGAATAATAATTTGATACGTACATCGAAAATCATAAGTTCTTTATAGAACGCTTAAACAATGAAGTATGCAAATTCTCAATTCAAAGGCGGAACTGAAATTTGGAAGGGTCATGACTGATTACTGATTTTCTATTTTGTTTTCAAAATTTCACGTCCAAAAAATATGTACTCAATATCTCACACAGAAGACCCCCATACATAATTTCATCGCAAATTGCCTTGGACTTGGATGACATATTTTAGAGTCGATCTTGCTACCATGCTGGAACTTTTTCATTAGTTTCCGAAGAAGACCTACAGTTGATCCTTGGTTATTAGAGCTATCAGTGCATCCCTTATGGTTTTAACATTCCCAATGTTGAGCTCCAGGATGAGACAAAGTTGTATATTCTCTAAGGTCGCCATTTCGATGTATCATCAACATGGAAAGACCTAAAAATTAAATGGGCGTTCTAGGACAATGAGTTCTACTGGCCATGGTGTTTTTAGTATTAGATCCCTCCAACTGGTGTAGCAAGTTTCTGTTGACAATGTAGTTCACTGTTGAACAATACAATAGGTTTGTTCCGGTTCGCAAATCCAGAACTGTTTGGAACCTGCGCAAGACAGTATGCGTGGAAGCAAAAAATCCCAGACAATCCGAGATGGTCTCGGACACTTGGTTAAACCAGAACGCGTTTTGGAGAGAACACTGCGCCATAAAATTTTTGGAACCATGTCGGATAAACTTTAAATAAAAATTTTCCGATATAATAAATAGACAAATATTTTTCAGAAGGTAATTAACTTTCACCTTTTATGATGAGAAACAGTCGACAAATGGATGATAAAGGTGCAGGTGATAACTTTTCCAACAGAGAAAGGATCCTGATTCTTTTAGATTTGTACAAGTTATACAAACCAAAAGTAAGTAGAGGGGAAGTAAAAACAGTGAAAAAAATATGTGGGAAAAAATCGCCTTTGATTTATCCAATAGATGCAGGATCACCATTCACCCATCAAAATGTGAAAATAAATGGAAAGTGTTGGAGAGATCTTATAAGAAAGTAGTTGATAACAATAATCGAACAGGAAGAGGACGGAAGGATTTTCCACATGAAATTGAATTTGATGATATTTTTGGCAAAAAACTGAATATAACGCCAAAAATATTACTGCATTCATTTGAGGTGCTAGTACCTTCAAAACCAATACCCAATGAAATTCCAAGCTCATCAAAAGTTCATCAAGTGATGGAGAATATCCCTTCAATATCTATGGCTTCTCAATTCCAGAATGAAGAAAATGAAAATCCTGTCATAAGCCTACCTGAAAGACAGGAAGAGCCAAAAAGAAAAAGGAAACGGCCCACCTCTTCCTACACAAAGAGGAATGATATTCTAACCGACATAAAAATTGACTTGAAGGCATACTATGCTGAAAAACAGAGCATGCAAAGAGAGAAACTTGAAATTGAGAAGAAAATGCTGGAAGACAGAAAGAAAAGAACCAAAAAATTGGAAGTATTTTGGGGGAGGTAATAGTGACAGCTCTAATTTTATGTTACGATCAATTGATATTTTGGTGAAATGTTGATGTTTTTTTATGTCTATAATTCTCTTGTTTTTTTTTTGGGATACTCGAGTGTTTAGTTAATATATATATATATATATATACCTTTAATTTCTTATTTATTTCATTTTTCAGAGACAATGTGTGATACTTGATGTATTTAAAATTATAATAGAATTGATGATTTAGTTTTAATTATTATTATTATTATTATATATATATATATATATATATATATATATATATATATATATATATATATATATATATATATATCTGATTTTCATTTTGGTAATACTTGGCTTATTTTTTTTGTAAGTTCTAAAGATGATGTAGTTCTGTTAATTTTTGTCTATTTAGTTCTGTTCATTTGTAAATATTATATTGTTTTAATATGAACGATTTTTCTTCAGAAATTCCCAGTAACTTTTTTATCCATTTTTTTAGATGGAAGAAAATATTCTTCATTTAGAACTGACCATTTTCCAAGACGAACAAATTTTCATTGTATCTCTCTGTTTCATTAAATCAGATTATGGTTAAACACTATGCATCATTTTTCTTCAGCAAATATGAAATTTTCATCAGGACTTGTATTAACAATCCTTTTTTTCAATGTACTGGAATTGTAGGGTTTTCAGCTTGAAACAATCGGTCAACTTATCACATGCGTTCCCTTGGTATTCAATTAGAATTTTCTAAGGAAAAAGCTATAACTTGAATGCTTCAAAATAATTCAGATTTGTATGAAAATTTCAGATAATACCAAACAAATTTTGTTGCGATCAAAAATAGATTATAACAGTTACTCATATTCTAGTAGAAAGTAGCAAAGGAATAATCTCAATCGCATCCATATTATTACGGATATTAGTTGAAAATCAAATTCAAGTATTCGATTTCGAAATAACACCTAACCTAAATCACGAAATCACTACTTACAACAACGAAATGATTAGATCGTGTATTGCCACATAAAAACGCATGCGCAACTAGAACAGTTTACATCAGTTCGGCCTCTAGAGCAAGAACAGTTTCTGCACGGTATATCATCTCATATGATCAAGGTCATACTCGATGTTAGTGTTGACTCCAAACCGTAAAGGGGCGCTGAGATCGACTCAAGTGACTAACACGCAAGCGCGTGCCAGGGGGGCGTCAATACTGTCAAGTCAATGACAGTCTGTCATTCATTGTTTATAATCTTCAACGTGTGGAACATAAACAATTTAGAATTTTTCTGTTTGCTCTTGGTATTTGAAGTTTGAAGAAGTATTCGATTAATATGGTATTTTATTGTAGCGTGCCTTCCTGCGGTAACAATGGAAAAAATGTTAATTTGCATCGCTTTCCTGTTAACTGTACACAGGTAAGTATTTTTTAATTGATTTTGTATTCATTCATTCCTTATTTTTCATGAAACTCAACCAATGCTTGATTTATTTCCAGATTTGTGATATATGGTTACGAAGGATTGCTAGGAAGGACTTACAGTCTTTGAATAGAAATCAATTGTATAAAAACTATAGGATATGTGAAGAACATTTTTATGAAAGCTGTATTTTGCCAGTGTTTCCTAGAAGATTAAAATTAGGTTCATTACCGGTATGGAATCTTGGAGGTATGTAAAATTTGCGCAAGTTGTTCAAATACAATATTTTTTTGAGTTTTTCAATTATTAATTATTGAAATTCAGGTTATAACTACATTTATTTTTTATGCAGAAACTGAATACACTATAGAGGATTGCATCATGGTTCCAAGGTGCAAGGGCATCCACAAGACTCACTCTATGTTGGAAACACCCAGCTCCTCTACTGCATTGGAAATGATGAGGTGTACCAGTCCAGTCACTGAATGTTCAACAATCGAAGACAGTTTATGTGCAACCCAAGGAAGTACAGGTACTTATTATTGTTTTTTACCACTTGTTTGCAAGCGTTACAATCGAAAACTCAAGTGGAATGGACTGGAGCATTTACCGTTCATGTAAACATTACAAATGGTGAGCTCGAAAATAAGTCAGAAGCTTGAAGAGGTTACGTTTTAATTTATTTATATTTTAATAATTTACTTTAAAATATAATCAAAATGTCTTTTATGGCGACAGTTGGGTATTTGTTGATGCAGCGCAATAATGCTTCAGAAACTATTTCTAGTTTCGATGAAATGAAGATTGGAATGCAATTTTACAAAATCGTGAAAAGCGAAAACTCAGGCCATGTATTATTAATTATGAAAGTATAATTGATCGTTATTTAGATGAAGAATATTTACCTGTGGTCGCACGTTGAACGGCTGAAAGAATATTTTGATCGTTGTGAGAGCTTAGTGGAACGCACTCATTATGTTGTCCCAGAGGTCCATCGCTCTTTACAAAACATATACAAAGTGATATAATTTCAAGTACTTCTCAAAACAATGTTTATTTTCGTAGCGAATGTAATTTTGTCATTATTAATGACAACTGCAAAGATGATTTGATTTATGGAATATTTCAACTTCAAAATCTAATCATTGTGTTTCTGAATGTTGAAGAACACACCACTATTGCAATTATACTTTTGATGCATTTTTTTATCGGATTATATTAACATTTCCCCATTTTTACAGCTCCTGTGACAAAGGAAAACTCCCCCACTGCTGGATGTTCTAGGAATGAATCATTGCCCAGGACACCAAAAACCAGTAAAGGTAACATACTTATTTGCTTTTATTATTTGAAGCTTATTTTTTGTGGTGGAATACTCATTCTCGACACTTTTTTGGGGATTATAACCTTCCACAATCAGAAAACAAAATTGAATGGATCAGGGAATCTATACAATTGTAGAAGGGCAAAGAAATTACTTTCCCCGATAAGTTACGAATTGAAAAATGTTCAATTAGTCAATAACTTGCCGTATTCTAATTCTTGTCTATCACAAAAAATTATTGAATTCAAAGATACTTCTCTATATACATTTCGGGAACTGTATCCGTTCTCGTTTTATTTTATTTTTTGAATATAGATGAAAATTTCTCAGTTTTTGGCTGTTTTTCTCGCAGTGTTTTTCGAACGTTATCTTTTTTTACTTATGTCAAAAGAGTTCTGTGAAAAGGATGATGAGACATTAGCTTGTTTATTTGATGTATGGAGTGTTGTCCAAATAATGGAATCAATCCATTATCGCTCTGCCAAATGCAAAATCTTCTTCCAGTAAGGTATATTGTATACACTTTTTCTTAATTTTTCCACTATGTTTTTGGTTTTGTTTTTGACAGAACTCTTTTTGACATTAGTAAAAATAAATAATAGTTTGAAAAAACAAAAAAACACGCTTTTATAGAAAACCAGACTGAAAAAATTGAAAATAAAAAAAATTAAATTTATTTAAAAAAAAGCGTTGGGTGCATGGTATCGCCTCGGTGTGTAATGTACTATATAATTATTGATACCATGCACCCCACGCTTTTTTTTAAATAAAATATATTTTTTTTATTTTCATTTTTTTTTGAATATGCCATCTTGGATATTAATATGATTACATTTACATACAATCAGATTAAAAATGCATTTTTATTGCATTCTTGTATACCTATCTATATTTCAACAATTTTATTTTAGCTTTTCGACGTAGACTCCATTTTTTGAAATTGGCAAATGCGACCAGATCGTCCCAGCTTTCACCCAGAGCCAGCAAACTTTATCGAGTTGCTAGGAATTCAAGAAGAGTATCTTCTACTTGGCACAAAGAAAATTTGGACTTGAAAGAGAAATTGGAAGCAGCCACCCAGTTGACAACGAATATCTGAGAACAGCATTAACCAAGAATTC
Source organism: Gonioctena quinquepunctata (assembly GCA_018342105.1). Taxonomy (NCBI): domain Eukaryota; kingdom Metazoa; phylum Arthropoda; class Insecta; order Coleoptera; family Chrysomelidae; genus Gonioctena; species Gonioctena quinquepunctata. The sequence continues at coordinate 113,387 of JAFIRS010001934.1, read as the reverse complement.
TGAACATCTTGAATTTTGGAATAAAGCAGTTCCAGTATTGCAGTCTTTGAAATTTTTGGAAAAAGGAAAGCATTATGTGCCTCCATCAGTTTCAAACTGGATCTTGACAATTGAAAATAAGAAGGCACTATTTAGCAAGCTATCAAAAGAAGGTTTCACTTACTTGAAACCTAGAGCACTCAACCAAGACCCTTTGGAAAACTTTTTTGGCCAGATTCGCAGTCATGGTGTACGATATGTAAACCCTACCTATTTTTCATTTATTGGATCTTTCAAAACTCTAGTTATTAACAATTTTTTTAGTGTCCATTCCCCAGGATCCAATTGTGAAGCTGACTGAAATATGCCACTGAATAATTTGAATAATTTACTTCTAAATGAATCAAACATTCAAAACTCAGAAATGGAAAATGAAGAAAGCCAAGAAATTTCTGTACATCTGGCTACAAATTATCAAGTGTCATATTTGGGTCAGTCTGTAATAAAATATGTAGATGGATTTGTTTTAAAAAAAATGTTGAAGTTTATAACATGCAAATCATGCAAAGTGGAACTTTGTCAGGGCATGATCAATTTAATTTTATGATCGATGCTAAGAAATACCACCTAATGCACTTATAACTCCTGGTTCAAAATGACTTCCTATTTTGTTTATTTCATATCTGAATTAAATAAATATTTAGAACATAAAGGAACTGAAATAAGCTTGAATCGTCACATATTAGCATTTTTGAACCAACATACAATTTCTGTAGGATGTCCAGTACATAGACGAAAAATGAAACGAATGTTTTATAAATTCATATGTTTTTATCATATGCAAGTTTGGGTCAAAAATGTTAACAAAACTTTAAAGGGAATGGATGAACTTGCTGATAAAAAAAAATATAATCGAATTCGACTACTAGCCCATAGTCAATACCTTAAATATAAAAAAAAGGTAGCAAAAATTAGAGCTCTCAAGAAATTGACTTGATAACAATATTTCTTATAGTAATGAGGATGTCCTCAAACATGTAAAGTTCAAGTGTTGGCAATTATAATAAAAACAAGATGCTTTTTATTTTGTCCTTTGTCTACTGGGTGCCAAGTTCTCAACATTCGCCCAAACTGTCATTGTGAATTTGAGGAGATTCTTTTATTTTTTAATGAACCTTTGTTATAACTGATTGAATGACACTGATCTTTAACAATACAAATCGATACCACCCCTTCGTCATATACTTGTTACTATCACTCCTGAATGCACATTTCGATCATATCTTCATATCTTTTTCAAACAATTTTTTAAATATTTTAATCACCAAGCACACCGGAAATAATGAGAAGAAATTTTTCAGCTTATCACATTCAATATTTTTTCTTCAGACAAATATGACGAGTGAGATCCATTCGTCTCTGTTTTGAGTTTTCAATACGGTGATAGCTGAGTTTGCCATTTTGATTGAATATTGCTCATTTGCACCACACTATGCTGAGAAATCCTTTATGTTGAGGAATCCTTAATACCACATAAATGGTGGTCGAGGGTCCTCGGCAGAAAGGTTTTCCTGGCAGAGTCAGGGGTCTCGTGATTTCTTTTTTTCGCATTTTGTACAGTAATGCACTACATTAACGACCTCAAAATTGTACAGTAATGGGCCATTTTACAGCATAGCAACCATTAACATTTAACGTTCTCGTACCTTTCCATAGATTTCACTGGAAGAAGCTTCCCGGGCTGCATTTAAGATATCTTCCAAGTAGTTTTCATCAGCCATTTCGATAATTATTTGAAAAAGGTTTTATCAATTTCAATATAAGGCAAAATAAATAATTATTTATCAAATGCAAAAAAAAGTATATGCACAATATCAGAAAAGTTATTTTACTTGACTCGTATGGTATTTAAATCCTCGCTTCGCTTGGATTCAACTTACCATACTCGTCAAGTAAAATTCCACTTTTCTGAACTTTATCCATAATACTATTATGAGCCGAATTCAAAAATTGCCGCCTATTGATTAGTTCATGACTCCAACCACGTAGGTGGCGCTGAAATCAGTCGGGAAATTTTGACATTGAGTTTGCGGTCTATATCAGTATAGAACTCTTGTCTATGAGTTTCTGACAGTCTCGGACAGTCCTGGATCATTTATATGGCGAAACCAGAACAAAGGATAATCAAATCCGAACTTGTCCGAGAAGAACCAGAACGCTTTTTAACAACTGCGCATGTCCTTGATGTTTCAGAACTCGAATTTCTTGAAACCAGAACAAATCTAATAGAATCGAACATCTCATCTATCGTGCTCACTCTCAGTCATCCAGGAAGACAGAGCGTTGAATTTTCCTTAGAAAATTCAACATTCAACAATTAACTCCCACCCTATATTTGGACCACAGACACTCATGCGAAAGAAGTAGTCCATTCTCAAAGTGGAAGATCATTTTTTTTGGGAAAGAATCACACAAAGTCTTCTCCACTACGTTTAATTTCGCCGAACTATTGATTAAATTATACATGTTTCATACGTATATACGCCCATCTTCAGTAATTTGGAACAAAAGTGGTAAACTACTAAAATAAAGATAGTGTTATAGAAAAATAGCGAGAGATTTGAGGTTACTTACAATGTGGTGGATGCAAATAGTTCCTCATTCTTTTTCTTAGAATTTGGGGCAGAAATGTAGAATATTAACATAATCAATTTGTTTTTAATTTGTGACCAGGAATAGCGTCGATTTTTACAACAAAATTAACGAACCAGAAGGCCTCGTTCAAATGACAAGATCAAGAATGTATGTAATGTGGCGACATCTATGATATGGTGTTTAAAGTAAATTCTTGGGGATGGAAGATTACTGCATATTTCAGTTTTGGGTAGCGATTTCAATATGAGGTCTGTAGTTAGGTTCGCAGATGAAGCTCGTGAGCACAAAAGTGGAAAGTTCAAAAAAATTACATCGCAAATTCGTAGAAACAATCTTTAATCAAGTTGTTTAATTGAGATTCAATTAATTGAAAAATGGTATGTTGTCAAAATGAATTTGGTCATTGAGAGATGACAAATTTTAATTTTTTATTGTTTAATTAATACGGAAAATTTCACTAATATTTAATAATATCACTTTGCTAATCTGTAAAGCTTCGATGTTGAATGCGGGGTTGGAAATGTGGTTAGAATTAATGATGGGGTTGGCGAAAGAGTTGTTGGTAATGACTTCTCTATTTTGATCGTGGTGTTTATGTGTTTTTTCCCAATTTGGCCAATGTAGACACAATTACAATCAGTTTATAAACCCCTTATTTTTGTTGGTTGAATTTTCACTTGATGAATTGTTAGTGTGGAAAGATTCGAAATTCATAAAATCAAAATGGCGGCTCCAAGATGGCCGATGATCTCTGTATTTATGGTCCGATTCTATTCAAGATTGGTAAGTGGGAATTTTCGGAGTCTGAGATCATGAATTTTTTATCAAAATTTACAAATTCAAAATGGCGGATGAGTTTTGTAATTATGGCCCGATTTGATTCAAAGTTGGTATGTCGGGGTTTTTGGGGTCGGAGATTATGAATTTAGTCGAAGATTATTGATTTTTAGTTGAAATTCATAAATTGAAGATAGCAACTCCAAGATGGCGGATGGGTTGATTGTAAGGAGGACTTGATAGCTCAGAACTTACAGGGAAAAAAGGCCTCATAATAACGATGCTCTAACAAAAATACATAGTTAGGACAAGCTTTTATTCAAATGCACTAAAAAGTAAAAATTATTGCTTTGGATGTGTGACGTAGGTTATTCCGTGAGTTATACATTCAAAAGCTTGTCGCTTTTGTATTCGAACTGAAAACTTTGAGCGACAAGCTTTTGAATCTATTACTTACGGAATATTCTATGTCACACATCCAAAGCAATAATTTTTAACTTTTTAGTGCATTTGAATAGAAGCTTGTATTTAAAAAGTATTTTCATTAATTATTTTTTACACTGATTGATTTCGTAGATAGTTCAGTTCAGGTAATAAACGTTTCTACGATGAATAAGGCTATGAATATATATCTTGGATTTATTAATAATCAAATTTTTGGATTCTTTTTTGAAATGCGATAGAATTTTTTAAGTCGTAAGGCATGCAATACTTTGTATACTCGAGGAGCAAGGAAAAAGTAAATTCTTTGAGTAATAGTTTTGGAAACTTGTGGAACTCTAGAAGTTGTATTTCTATTTCCTGTGGAATAACCATGTTGGAGACCAACACGTATTTATGCTTGTGCTGATTAACCAATAGGGAATGACAAAAGAGCTGCCTGATCAAAGGGCATACACATTCTGTGGAGTAGATCTCGTCCAGTATTGAAACGACCGTTTGGTAGGTAGAGAGGGGGAAAACACGAGTGGACACGATTTGATGTGGCTGCTTAGGCTACGGCGAATCTTCATCAGTGGCTTGTCATGCAGCGTTTGAAAGGTTAGGTTTGTTCGAATAATAAATAGGTAGTGCAGTTATTTATTCAACTTTGGCAAAAAATTCATAATCTCCGACCCCGAAAAGACCCGCATACCAATTTTGAATAAAAATCGGACCATAATCACAAAACTCGTCCGCCATAAACTACGTCTCGTGTTTCGCCTATACCAAATAATTTGGTACGCCTATGGAATTTCTATTAATAGCCACAGTTAGACAATGGATCATGCATCTTCGTAAAAAATTGGTTGTTAGGTGGGGGAATGCCGAAGTGGTCGTTTCAATACTAGACGAGCTATACCTGAAACCTTTTTTTTAGCATAATTTTGAGTATCCAATTTTGAGTCACCTCTAATCGTTCTTAGTGATTGTTTGTAACTCCACCCCATGCAAGTATATCGTTATTTAGATGTGGTTCAACAAGTGCATGATATACAATTTTCAATTGATCTACATTAAAAATTTGTTTCAGATATTTGAATCTCCATAACATTGATCTGATTTTTTTTATACATAGTATACATGAACATTCAACTTCAGGTGAGAGTCTGAATATATCACTAGATACATGATTTCTTTCACATATTGGATTTGAATTGGAATTTTTCGCATGACCAGTTATCATTGATTTTTGTTTAGTTATCAAAAGGTGGCATATTTGAAGAAAGACAAGTAAAGGGCATATACTGGGTTTCGGGTAAATTTAAGTCAAAGGTTTACTTTTGAGAGAATGGAAAATTTGGCTCATTTCTCTTTCCGATATTTCATTTAGTGCTTCCCAAGTGTTTCCAGTGAAGATGGGTGCAGTATCCTCTGCAAAACTCAGTATGTCTCCACAAGTCTGAATGTTGAATAGATCATTGATGTATATTCCAAAGAATATTGGCCCCAAGACTCTAGCCTGCGGCACTTCATTTTTGAGAACTCGTTCTCCGCTCAATTTTTCGTTTATTTTATTAACTCTCTGATTTCAATATGTAAGGTAGTCCTTCATAAGCTCATAAATTTAATTCATTACATTTGTCGCAGAGGAGGCTTATTTGTTTTACTTTCCCTCTTCTATGAGTAAAATAAATGGAAGTTAACTTTCCACGAAACAAGTTATCCTCCCCGTCATTTGCATCGAATATGTATAAAAATAAATAAGAGACTTCTCAAAACTAAAGTTCTGAACATGAGGTAGTATATTCGTATATTGGAATGGCAAATTTAAGCTCTCAATCTCTCTTTTCTAGAATGTGTTATTTTCTGGTAATGGGTCTAATGAAATCTGATCCTAGAATTCAATAATGAAGACCAATCTACCTGAAAAAATCTCTTCCCGCATTTTTTGGTCCTTTTTCTATTCAGATCTCGTCGCTGTTAAGTCCGGTAGCCCGTGTGACTGTCATAAGGGCCGTCTAGAGACATTGCGGGAACGCATGCCGAGCATTCTTTATGTCCGAAGATGTCACATCTCAGATTATGGTTTAATACAATAGATAACGGCTTGTTTATGACATTTTACATTTGTATACCGCAGCGCCGACGACTTATTAAAGTCCGCTTTAGGACCAGAGGCGTTCTCAATATTTGAAACCAGGAATTTTTTCAGCCCAATGAACTAAAAAATTGAGAGTGGCCCAGGGGTACGTGCAAGCTCCATAACTATTTTTCTACCCAAGCTTTCGACTTGATTTTTTTTAAACAATAGGTAAGACAATGAGGCACACTTTAAAAATATTTCAATACATTCACAGGATGTCCCAAAATAAGACACACAACTAAGGAGAAATATAGCGTCGGTGAATATACAGTGTCCGTCATAAAGTTGGCTACATATGGGAAAAAAATGTTTATTGATATTTCTGAAAAACTCCAATGGCGGTTAGTTCCTACATGTCTGACAACTGGAAAATCCGTTGCGACTTATTGAGAAAATGTGTTTGAAATCTAACAAGGATCCCATTTGCCAGATTGAAAAAAAAAACAAAAATATCATTTTATTTCTCTACCCTTACTAAGAAACGTTATACATTCTTGTTTCATCTAGAAACAGCTTCAATAACCTGAATCACATAAGTTTGGGTCAAAACTAATCAAATATTTGTGGAATAGACATTTTGCGGAAGATTAATTATGAAAACACGATTTATTCTTCTCACTAGGCGTAGTTATGCCCTGTATATTGATGCACATGAGTTTAATCAATATTCTCAACCCGTAAATAAAATTTTAACTAACTAATATTTGTAATTAAAACTCAATAATACATTATTTATCCTTGCTAAATTTAATATTGGTTAGTAAATTTGAACTCCAATGACTTACCTATATTTTTGAATTTTATAAGGCGGCTTCGAAAAAAAATATACTTTTGTTGTAACCATACCATAACAAATATCACAATAACTTGTTGACAATTTTATTAGAGTTGTCGTTCTTTATCAGTTTTTGGGTTTTTCAATCTATCAATAGAAATGGCTCCAAAACTGAGTATACAAGAAAAAATAGAAATATATGGCGAACATTATCATAGCACAAGAGAAGTAGCTGAAATTTTCAATGGAAGGCATCCAGACCAAAATTTGCATTTTACTAGGTTGGCAAATATATTGCAAAAATTAAAGGAAACTGGTTGGGTTGAAAACAAATATAAAAATTGTCGATATTATAGAAAATAAAGATACTTTACTCCTGAGCAAAATTAAAATTTTTTAACAAACCTCGTATACAAATACAATAAAATGATCTCTGATTATTTCATTCTGGATTTTAGGCCACACAGAACTTTTTGCCAGGAATAACTTTTTTTCGTAAAACAAATCATAAAAAAGTTTTCCATATGGTGCCGACTTACTTGGACACACTGTATATACAGTGCTTCTCAAAAGTCCCCTCCCCCCACTCTTATTTTTGGAACGATTATACACAAACAAGTGAAATTTGGAAACTGAATATTAAAGGTTGTAGACTTTCCTACTAGTGATGATAGATGACGAAATCGTCAAAGATGACGTCACAAGGCCATTGCGACCAATAATTTTAAATGGAACCCTACGGCAAGCGACAACTCTTTTAAAAGGTATCGAAAAAACCTATTCGATGATACTGCTTTTGTAAGTGTTTATGGCAGTTTCAATGGCTCATTAGTAAACATTAAAATTTAAATTCCATCCAGTATGATATTAATTACAGATTTGAGAATCAGTATCTACTTAAAGAAATTGCTCGAAGTGACCTCCATTTACTTCTTGACAGTGAAATATCCCATTTTTAAACTCTTCTCGTACTTTTGCAAATGTATCTGCGGAAACAGCCTCACATTCTGCAACAATACGTTGTTTTAAAACATCAATATTGTCAGGTTCAGTGGCGTAAACCTTCGATTCAAGGTACCCCCACAGAAAAAAATCAAAAGTTGTGAGGTCCGGTGATGGAGCTGGCCATTCCGTTGAACCTCGTCGTCCAATCCATCTACCACGATACTCCTCATCAAAATACCGTCTTACTGCCCCGTTATAGCGTGGAGGAGCACCATCCTGTTGGAATGTTATTTCCAAATTGCCGAATTCATCTGGATTATCTTCCAAAATTTCAAGGATTAACGGTTCTATTGCGTTTTGCAACAGCTCCAGATAAACCTCACCAGTTAAATTAGCATTTGAAAAAAGAGGCCCAACGATGTGATTTCCCAGGATACCTCCCCAAACATTCACCTTCTGGGGAAATTGGGTATGTGTTTCACGAAACAGGTGAGGATTCGCGTCACTCCAATACCTCACATTCTGTGTATTTACATTTCCATTTAGATAGAAAGTACTTTCGTCACTAAAACAAATTGTTTTGACATAGTCTGGCTGTTGGTTAATTTTAGTTTCCATATTTTGACAAAATTTTAGTTTTCGGTCTGGGTCGTCGTCTGAGAGTTGATGAACCATTTTTAATTTGTATGGATGAAATTTGTTTTTTTTTTCAACACCCCGTGTACTGTACTTCGACTGACTTCAGAGGTAGATGCGACGTGAGTTGTTGAAGAAGTAGGATTAACTATTACTTCTGCCAGTATATCAATTTTTTTCTCATTAGAAATTTGTGGTCTGCCAAATTGTTTCGCATCATTAATACTACCCGTTGTTTCAAACTTACGAATAAGCTTCCTTAAATAAGTCCTCGAAACGGGGCGATCGGGAAACCTCTCATTAAAAATGCGTTCTGCTGCATGAATATTTTGTCCAGTTTCACCAAAAATTAGGATCGCTGCTACTTTATCACCTAAAGCACGTACCATTTCGCTTCTTTAAGCACTTAAACGTTCGGCTCACAACGGTTTAACAAATTATTGAAATGTCCAAAAATATTGAAAGTACCAAAAGCTGCTAAAACAGTTTATGGTATGGAAAAAAAGGGAAATGAAATAGACGTAGTGTCACTTGTCAAGTGTCAAGAATGGAGCATGTATTCTGTCATCACAACACTTTTATGAAAATAAAGGTGGCAAATTTGAAACGGGAGAAATATTAGAAAATCTATTATTGTCTAGGTTGAGGAAGTAAATATAAATTACAATTAGGTTTGGGATATCAGACCTTTTATTCATGCTATTAGGTTCATTATTAATAAAAACCATTTCAAGGAGATTCCTTTCCAGATAAATATTTTCCATTGCTTAAATTGTGGGGTTATTGAAATTACTAAAATAATTAGAATTAATGTTGTGTTCAGTTGAAGCACAACTGTTTTTGTTAACCGACGAAAAAAAAGGAGGAGGTTCTCTAGTCAACGGGTATATTTTTTATGTCTGACCACTATAACTTTTTACAGACTAGTCCAATTTTGATGATTATATTTTTTTTTATTTGAAAAAAAACCACTCCTAAGGGTAGGAAAATGGGGGATGATTTTTGGTTCACCCACTGAATTTTCACTACTTAACCGTTTCTACCACGCATAACTTTGTACTGGGTTGTCCGATTTGGATGTTTTTTTTTAATGTATAGGGTATGCTTGAGAATTGGTCCCATTTGAATTTGAGAAAAAAAATACACACCCAAGGGTAGAAAAATAGAGGATGATTTATTGATTTTACACCTGTGAACCGATTCTGTTGAAACACATATGTAGTTCTGATGACAATACAACATACTGGAGGCCCGGAATTAATCTGATGATGGAACCGAAAAACAGTCGAGGGATTTCCTCAGAGGTTCACAGCAGCTACCTCGTGTTTGGGGCAATATGTACATATATAATTACATGTCCTGACTAACTGTCTCACTGATTGACTGATATACGATCAACGGCCAGATCAAACAGCTGGACCTAAGAGCTGAAATTCTGACAGCATATTTTTTGATATTCTATCTCTGAGGGGGTGAAAAGGTGGGTGAGAAGGGGTTCGAAAGTGGAAGTACAGTTATTTTTGAAATTAGTTGGGGTCATAAAAATTGGTATTTGGAGTCTTTGTTGCAAATAGAAGAAACATGTATTTCAGAGTTTTTAGAAATTCAACCCCTAAAGGTGTGAAATGGTTTGGGGCCTTTTTAAGACGGTAAAAATTTAAGGGAAAAAAGTTTTTATAAATGCAACCCTTAGTGAGGTGCAAGGGGATGGGTGAAAGTTTGTGTGAGGGTTCCGTTAGTTTTGAAGTAAGGGTCACAAAAATTGGTATTTGAGGTCTTTGTTACAAATGAAGAAATACATGTTTCAGAATTTTTTGAAATTCCGTCCCTAAAGGGGTGAGTGAATACAAAGTTCAACGCGGACGAAGTCGCTGGTACCAGCTAGTTATAGTAAATAACAGTAAATAGTTAAAGTAAGTATTTCAAAAGTAATAAAACCAACTAGGTAGAAATCAGTAGATTTTAGCCACAAAAATAATTTAAAATAAAAACTTTTTAACAAAAAATCTAACCAACAAAAAAAGAAACTGAAAAGCAAAAAATAAAATGAACCTTTTTAGACTTAATAGCTAAGCTTCAAAACTAATATAAGTATCTAATTTTGTCGGCGCTAAGCAAACAATCAATGAAGATCTTCAGCGATAAACAATAACATTCCAAGAATGCTCTCTCCGCACGACCACTCGCAGCGACGTGTGCTCTCACGTGTGTGCCCGCTCGGGTAGCAGTTTCGCAGATATTGACTTCAAGAACAATGTTTGGTGGAGGAACGCGCCCAGCTGCCTTTATTTTAGGCTTTACATAATTAATTTACTTTTTTGTTTGTTTGCCGCCGACACAAAATTAGTTACTTACATTAGTTTTGGAATTTAGCTGTTAAGACTAAAAAGGTTCATTTTATTTTTTGCTTCTCAGTTTCTTTTTTCGTCGGTTTAACTTTTTTTAATTAGTAATAGTTTCGATTGAACATGCAATCGTAATATGAATATTATTAGTTATTGTATTTTCAAGTGAATTATTATAGGATTGAAATCCAAATAAGTCTACACCCATGCACAGTAGTCCAAAATAACGAAAAAGCGGAACTTATTCGAATTTTGGTAAAGTTTTCGGTCACGCTCCCAACTATGTGAGAGGGTAAACAAAAGACCATTTAACCTTTTCTCGGAATTGCAGGTAACTATTGCGAAACACTTGCGCTCTACAGCCCGTCAAAGACGACTAATATATCCTGTACGTTTATCGACGTCATACGTGTACTTTTTCTTCCGAGTTCGATAAGCTCCAAAAAGAACATCTTAGGAATAACTCCTGAGAAACTCAAGCGAAAAGTCAATCAATATATTTAGTTTTTATTTCATGTTCGATGAGGTAAATTGGTCGATTATTTACTCAGTTATTAATAGTTATTTTCTGTGCTGTTATTAGTATGAACGTGCGTACATTTTTAACAAAAACTGCCCCACGACTCTCCGCTCTGAAAAAATGGATAGCCTGAAGTCTCTATGAAATTATATAACAAATGTGCTTCCTCATACTTGCACTTTTTTTAAACATTTAATTGATTGGGAGCCTCTGCAAGAGTGTATCGAAAACGCATCAAATAAATTTTGACCCACAATGAATTAACACCTCGTTATTTCGTAAAAAAAAACACTTTTTTGCTGGAATGTGACTGTCTATATCATAAACAATATTTAAGAAGATTGTTGGTACTGATTTTGCTAATTAAAGTTGAACATTCAAAGTCATCATTTAAAACATTTGATCTGATACCAAAGATACCCCTTTTGAAACCTCCTATGGCTTGTGAGTTTTGAAAACAATTCAGCAAAAAGAAGGCCTAAATCTGATTTTATTGTTCAACCATCCCTTCTCCCATGATTCTCGTCAGCCTCAGAAGTAATTTCACGCGCGAAAAAAAGGCTCGAATATGATTTTTTTAACCAGCCATTTTGAAAACCACCCCTTTGGTGACAATATTTTTTAAATATTTTTTTCTATTATTTTCGTCAGTCTTAGAACCAATTCCGCGAAAAAAAGCGCGAATCTGATTTTTTCTTCAAACTATCCCTTTGTGACAAGATTTTTCTTTATATTTTTCCCATGATTCTCGTCAGCTTTGAAAGCAATTTCGCTTGAGGCTTGAATCTGTTTTTTTTTGTTCAACACCCCTTTTGAAAACCTCCCTTTTGGACAGTTTTTTTTTTAATTTTTACCATGGTCCTCGTCAGAAAAAAGACTCAAAACTGTTTTTTAACCACACCCTCCTGAAAACTACAGCTTTGTGACAATTTTGTTTTTCATATTTTTTTCATGATTTTTGAGAGCCAAAGAGGCGATTGAGTAAAAAAAATTAATTAGTTCCGGTTTTTTCGTCATGGGGATCACTGTGCCATGGGTTCTTTTGTTCAATAGCTGAGTGAACTTTTGCATTTTCAGAAATGTTGTGGATCTAAATTTTCAACTAATTGATATCTTCATAGAATTTTATATAACTAAATATTAAGTAGGTTTCGGGAGATTCGAGGAATACAAATGCTGTTGTGTTTTCCAATTGTTGAGTGAACTTGTTTGGAGATAATTTCAGAATGGACAAATGAAATGTTATTATTCAAAACAACTGTACATATAAGTTAGTAGAAAATGGTATGTTTTGAATTATCAGGAATAAGAAATGCTCCAGATAAATAACCTGCATTGCAGTTCTACACCTTCACAAATGCTACAAGAATTATATCAGAGGAATTATACGACAAATATTTAGTATAGATTTTGTCACAGATTTTTTGGAAGAGTGCAGTTGAAAATTCTTATTAGGCTGATCTGGCCACCTCTGTTTTCCTCAACGTGAATTCATTATGTGTACAGTACATATATAGTAAGCATTGTCAAATGGAAGTATTGATAAATTTAATAGTCCCTCCGTATTTTCGAGAGTGCGTTTTTATAGAAATAATATGAATAGTTGAATACCAACTCCATTCCCTTATTTCATGTCTCACCTCAAAATAGTTGTTGTTTTACATAGCAAGAGTAAATTAAATCGATCTCTTCTCTAATTCTTTGACGATTATTCAAAAACTTCTGAAAAGTAATTCACGAGTTTGTTTTTGTTAGTAATTATTGAATTTTTGAATATTAATTTATATACATTCAATATATTTTTGATTAGTTGCCGTTACCGTACCCACCTTTCGGTAGAATGGAAAATAAACAAAATCTCCGGAAGTTATATATTTTAGTTGTTACTCCATTCTCTTTATTGTGCAGTTACGAAAACCGATTACTTAATTTCGAGTCCCCTAACACCTATTTGAGAAACGCCCCTGTATAACAACCAACAACTATTCCACTACGTCTTTTTTGAATAATGTCTTCGGGTACTTTGATTTATCTGCTCGTCCTTATCGCGCATGTCCTATCTACGGTCTTGAATGATGAAGACAAATTTTATATCTAATTTTTGTTTTTTGTGCGCCGGCAGCCTGTCGGAATTCACGGTGGAAGAATAGAGAATGAAGGAAATGAATTCGGCGTTTTCCCAGAAAAACACCGGCAATATGGTCCTTCTCGTCGGTATAGCAACAGGTGACCTTTCTCGGTTACGTAATAAAAATTCCAGTCCTTCCCGAACGAAGCAGATGACGGAATTCTTCAAAAAAATCTCGTTCTAGTTTTCGGTATATTTAGGTCAGGTCCTATTGTGAAAAAAAATATTCAGAATCAATTCACTGTTTTCTGGATGAACAAGAGAGAATTGGACACACTATTATATGAATCCACAAGCGCTTAAACTTTTTTCACTAATTGAACTAATTAACAAAATCACCTTATGAACCACTATCATTTCTTCAGTTTTATTCCTTTGTACTATGTGTTTTTTTTTCAGTAATTTTTTTGCATTTTTTCATTCAATTTTTGAACTACTATCTTTTCTCGAAAACATAAATGGAACAAAGAAAACCCCACGCATGGACTTGGCTTTTGTGGGTATGTCTATGTTTATTTGTGTAACATTATGTATATAAGTGTAACCATAATACTGTTAACAACATGAATGAATGTTTTTATTATAGATAGATAGATAGATAGCTCTTTATTCCCAACAGGTGTACACCCAATTACAGGAAATGCTTAGGAGGTAATATTTAACATAACGAATTACAGAAAAGAGAAAAATAAAAAAAATGTATATACACACATATACATATGCATATAGATACACACACACATATATACGAATGCATGAACGTCCAAATGAATAAATTAAATAAATGTACTTGCGTGTATGTAATTATTATTATTATTATTATTATTATTATTATTATTATTATTATTGTCCTATCATATCTTTCATAACAGCACCGTCAGAGAAACTTTCCAAAAAAATCGCCTTACTCAGGAGATATTGTATAAAATCAAGATCCAAAATATATTTCCAAATATTCCACCAGAAGAAACTATCACGTCGATGACAATCTTTTGGTTGGCAATGATATCAATCCGATTATCAAAAAAGATAGATTTGCTAACTGTTTGTTTAACCCAAATATATTTTCAATTTAACAATAATTTCTATTCCTCTGATGAAGAACTTATAATGGGCAATCTCTTGAGTCCTCAACTAGCCAAAATTTGTATGATAGATAAATCCTTTATTTTGATAGACAATACATTGCAGCATCGTATAGAAATTGTCGAACAACAAACAAAAAAAATACATGTAACTAAGCAACTACAACTTTGGAGATGTCTCAAAAAATGCATGTGACAAAATGAAGAGTACGAATATACATTGATCATAATACAGAAATATAGTTGATATACAGTGCGGTTTTTATCGTGCTTCCCCCCCCCCTCTTAACATTTGAACGGTTCGACGCAGAACAATAGGACGAAAAGCGTTTTGAATGACATCACCGATACTACTTTGGCACTTCCCAGCATGAGGGGTCCAGTAGCACATAGTTGCAGATATAATTCAATTATCTTTTCAACCCTTCAATTTTTATTTAATTTCGTAAATAAATTTTTTCACATTATGCATTTGAAATGTTAAGTATAACAAAAAACAAAACAATTATGTAGGATTTTTATTTATTGAGAATATGAATCAAAATTGTTATCAGTCGTGTCCACTCGTGTTTTCCTCCTCCCTAACCACCATTGTGTTGTCTCAATACCAAATTCACTCTAGGTGAAACTCTTCACTAAATGCAACTGCGATAATCCGTTTTTAATATGAAGAGCAGGTAATTAGTGTTTTAGGCATTTATACATTAGAAGGTCTTAAACATCGACAAAATAATCCAACTTCATATTAGTCATATCTAGGTCACTGCCTACTTATCAGTTTACCAAATCCAATAATTGGTACCCCTTATGATCATGGTATGGATTCAAAATCTGTACGTAATTGAGTTTTGAAACGAATTCGAAAATGAAAAATTATTTAAGTCATGAATCTTCGTTTATTGAGTGTATTTCGTGTTACTCATCGCAATTGTGATTCCGTAGAACAACCATGGTTGAAAGTAAAATTGAATTACCTTTTCAAGTGTGTGCAACTCGACCTCTATGCATTTCGAAATTTTCATGTTGATGTGTCCCCAGTGTCGAATAATTGTATGTATCTTCTCTCAGAAAGTACGATCGGTTATACCATTCAAAATATTTTCAATCCCATTGTTTCACATCAAACCGTTCAAAAGTTATCGAGGTAAGAGTACCATTCAGATCCGCACTCATACTTTACATGTCAAATGCATATTGTGAAAAATGTATTTACGAAATTCGAAAAAATAGATTTGAATTATATTTTCAACGATGTACAACTTGACCCCCCAGCTGTTTGAAATTTTTAAGTTGATGTGCCCCTCCCCCCGCCATCTATTGAGCAATCATAATGTCTTTTATTTAGAAAAGTTGTGTCGGTGATACCATTCAAAACTGTTTTTGTCCCATTGTTCTACATCGAACCGTTCAAAAGTTAACAGGGGGGGGGGATATAAAAAGCCGCACTGTAAAGAGTGATTCAAAAGTACTTTGACAAACTTCAGGTGATTTCTCACAATATTCTAATATGAATTGTCCAAATAAATATATGTACGGAAACGCTTCGTTTCCAAGATACAGGGTGTTGAACTTTTATTTTTATTTTCGTTTTTTTTGAATAACTTTCGGAATACTGACCTTAATTAAACGAAAATTGCTATTGAGAGGTTTTTTGAGGTGTCCAATTCGAACCTGATGTTATTATTGCTCTTACTCGTAGGGAGCGCCACCCACACGTCTTTTTCTTTTTTGAAGATTCATAGCTTTTTTGAGCGTACTTCTAGCACATTTTCAATCACTTATCATAACTACGTATAAATACTACCATGTTACAATTCGCTATAAGCAACCGTTTTCTAGATATTTGGACTTTCAAGTCGACATTTTTCAAAAGAATGCTTAGGAAATTAATTTGACGTTTAAGTAAGTAGTTTGGTGATGACATATCATGTGACAGTTAAACGTTTTGTTGTTTTGTTGAAGTTTCTGTAAGTTTCAAAACACTAATTTTGAAAAAATGGATTATTTAAACAATAATGCTCATTTAGCCGATATGACCTTGCGGATGGCAATGCGCGCGAAGCAAGACGTATTTACCAGGAGCGATTTCCTAATAGAGTACTGCCTTCAGCTCCAACATTTACTAGTCTCCACCGTCGTTTGGCAGAAACAGATACCTTTGAGAGGGCAGCTGATATTATTGGAAGACCACAAGCAGTCCGAACCCCAGAATTGAAAGAAGCTGTTTTGAACGCTCTCGAGGAGAATCCAGAAACAAGTACAGGAATAATTGTTGAAGCTCCCAATTCTACTCAGTCCACAGTTTGGAGAATTATTCACGATCAACAATTTTATCCATACCATATTCAAAGGGTACAAGCTCTTTTGCCACGAGACTTTCCCCAACGCATTTCTATGTGTCAGTAGTTTTTGAGAAAATTGGCTGGGAATCCTCAATTTTTAAGATATGTACTCTTCACGGACGAGGCAAACTTCTCCCGAAATGCAAACTTTCATAACAACCATGTTTGGGCTCTGGAAAATCTGCACGCAGTTAGTGAAAGACATTATCAGTATCAATTTTTTGTAAATGTATGGGCGGCAATAATTGATAATTACTTGATAGGTGCTTTCTTCTTCTTAAACAGAGACTTTTTAGAAAATGAATTGCCGGGACTACTTCAGAATGTACCATTAGAAATTCGTATCCGCATGTCGTTTATGGATGATGGGGCTCCGGCCCATTTTGGCATTGTAGCTAGGGAATTCCATAACACTGTCTATCCAAATCGATGGATCGATGGGGGTGTAGAAGAACCTAACCAGGCGTGGGCACCAAGGTCCCCAGATCTAAACCCGCTAGATTTTGATTTTTGGGGACATTTGAAGTCACTAGTTTATAAAACTCCAGTAGCGAACAAGGAAGATCAAAGAAACCGAATAGTAGAAGCCTATGAAACAATAAGAAACACACCAATAATTTTTAAGCGGGTGCGAGATTCAATGACTAGAAGTCTGAATGCATGTATCTCCGCTGAAGGTGGACACTTTGAACAATTTATTTGAATACAATTTAGTTTTCTTTATTTTATTTTATTCTATATATTCGAAATTTCTTGAAATAAAATGTTGATATTTCTCACAAATTTTATTAAAACAAATACAGATTTTGCACCCTTGATACAAAAATAACTATTTCAAACGCCTCCTACAAAAAACCAAAACTACTTACTTAAACGTCAAATTAATTTCCTAAACATTCTTGTGAAAAATGCAAAATAATGGTAATATTAATAAGTCGATTATCAAATAATCGACTTGAAATTTTCAAGTCCAAATATCTAGAAAACGGTTGCTTATAGCGACTTGTGAAGGGGTAGCTTTTTTACGTAGATATGATGGAGGAATTGATTTTTTCACGGAAAAATGTGCTAGAAGTACGCTCAAAAAAGTTATGAATCTTCAAAAAAGAAAAAGACGTGTACCTCAAAAAACTTCTCAATAGCAATTTTCGTTCAATTAAGGTCAGTATTTCGAAAGTTATTTAAAGAAAACGAAAATAAAAATAAAACCTAAACCCACTGTATCTTGGAAACGAAGCATTTCCGTACATATATTTATTCGGAGAATTCATATTAGAATATTGTGAGGAATCACCTCCTGAAGTTTGTCAAAGTACTTCTGAATCACCCTGTATATAGCATAAAGAAAATGGGGCCGAGGCATAGAGCCTTGTGGGAAACCCATAGATACAGTTCTTTTATTGAAACTGTACTTGTTTTCCTTAGCTCCGTCACAATGGGACGTAACCACAAACTGTTCTCGATTACTCAAAAATGAGAAAATCTACTTATAAGCTACTTTCGTTGGAATATAGTTTAGAGAGAGGCAGGACGAGGAAAAAATTCACCATAATTAATTAATTAAACATTTCTTCTACTGGTACAGGTATGTGTACGTCATTTAAGTGAGCTTTGTTGGAACTGGAAAACAATGAGAAATGTTCGCCTTTATCAATGCAATTCACCCTTCAATTAAATTCACGAAAGAAAAGGAAAATCAGTAATAAACACGACTTTTCAATTTTCCATGAACCTTCATATGAAGACATCGCAATACACAGTACTTGAACACATCCGAACCAACATGAATTAGCCGCATATAATAGTATGATACATGGACTAATCAATTATCCTCTCTCAGAACAAAATTTTAATAAAGAACTGAATATAATTGAACAAATTCCTATTAATATCGGTTATAGTTGAAACCTGATGGATATTTTTTTCGAAAAAACTTTATGAAAAAGCTTTCGAGAAGTATTTCCTACTGTAAACGAAAAACATGATTTCAAAAGTATTACATATATAGGACATCCTATCAAAAAAAATTCTTGCGTACAAACAACATTAATATTATTGTATACAAAATAGAAAATAATTCAAGTGAATTTTTCGAGAACAATATAGACAGAACTGAGAAGTTTCATAAATCTAGAGTATATAAATCAATTTGCGGTTCTTTTGCAAGTTTTTACATAGGCCAAACTGAAAGAACATTCAAACGATTATCAGAACATAGGAACTGTTCAATGTTCAATGGAAAAATAAATTGAACTTTTAATAGCCACCCACCCACTACCCACCTGTTGACCAGAAAACATCATTTTGTTAACGATTTCGAAATATTACAAATGGAAAAGAAAGGTTTCACACTCGACCTCCTAGAAAGTTAAGAAATTAATAAATGCAGAAAGTCGCAATATTTGCTTATTGACCAGAACAACTTGAATAATTATCTTCTGTTGAATTTGTTTCACTGAGGAGAAAACACCTATTGGATTATCCGTAATATTCTTAATTTCATTTATACAGGGTGTTTCAAAATTCAGTATCAAGATTTCAGGGGCGTCTTTCTCAGGTCAAAATAAGACTTTTTTCCATAAACATGTCTCCGCAAACGCTTCCTCACCAGAGCGTTGAAGTTTCAATATTTTTTTATTTTCCCTCCAAAGCTCTTTCAGTTTTTGCGATATTGAGATCAAATTTGAAACATAGGTTACGTTTCAGGGTTTACATCATCCAGTATGCCAAGTGATTGTAAGAATCTACAGGGAGATATTTTTTCAGGGGTCAAGCCCTTCTTTGCCCCATAAACTTTTTTGTAGTGCGTCGCTGGTGAATACCATATGCAATGACTTCCTGGTTTTGTTTATAACTTTTTTTGTCTCCTGTAATTTTTACGCATCTGCTACCGTTATCGAGAAAAAAAGTAAAATCATCACACACCCTGTATATCTACTACTACCTGCCTTGATTATTTAACATGATACATCGTGATTGTTGAGTTAGTATTGCCTCTATCTGAAAAAGCTATTGTAAAGCGAAACACGTGTCTTGTTTTCTTTTAACCCAGTTTAGTGAAAATCATTTAATGAAGTGAGTGTCTTTTGTTTGCCTAATTCATAATACGTCATCAATTTCCTTATAAAATCTATATATGTTTCCTTGAATATGGATTGAGCTCAGATTTGAGAAAGCACAATGAATAATGTAATTTTTTTCGTCGAAATTAGTGCAAAATATTTTTCATTACTCACCCCATTCTGCTCGAACATCCGACGGAAAGAAGATTTACATGAAAAAGAAAAAAATATGAGTTGAAATATTCTCACAGATTACTTGAATTGATAAGCAGGACAATCATTTTGAATTTATTTGTTAGGAACCACGGAATTGTAGCCGAAACTTCAACAAATCCAAAGCTCTGCATAAAATCAAAATGTACTAATCAATTTAAATCATATTTCGATTATATTTACCATTGTATTTTAAAAAAAATTATTTTTAATCTTGTTATCCACGAATACTGGGAAGCCTCTGTGAACATCTCTTCATTTAAAGCAGAATATTCATGAACTGTAGGGGAAGGGGAAGCGGTGCAGTCCGCCATCTTGGATTTAAAAAAATCGGAATAATTCCTCAAAGGTTGATCTTACGTCAAACATTTGAAGAAGATTAAATTCCCTATATTTTTTGTATGACCACTTTTTTGTGTGTCTGATGGGTAACGAGTTTCTGCAGCGTAAACGTAAACATTCTTTCAAAAAATCGTCCAACTGCACGTTTCTCTCATTTAAAGAAATCATTTGTAGCTATTTATTATACAGGGTGATTCACGACGAATGGTACATAGTCCAACCATAAGTACTATTGACCGAGGCCATTTCATATCTGGTATATATTTGAAAATATGTGAATTATTCCACGTTAAATATCTCTAAAAGTAAAAAACTCAGACATATGAAATTTGGCACACTGAGTATGCTCCCTGTGCTCAATAAAATAGGTTTAAAAAAAATTCAGGGTCGGACTTGATTTTATTTTTTATTTTTATTGGTTTTTGAAAAACAACACCCTGTAAGCCAGATCAGACAATTTTTATTTTTCTCACTTTAAAGCTCAAGGACGATACCAAGCAACAGTTGAAAAAAATTAAACGCGGAAGTTTTTGTTTTCTGCAGAAAAAAATTAAACCTAAAAATAGTATAATTTTAATGGTATCACATTCTGCTTATGGCTGATGCGGCACTACATTGATAGCACATCATCATTTTTCAACGAAAATCATAAGGAGAGCTCATATTACTCGATAAAAAGTATTATTCAATCAACCGTTGAAATTCCAGGGCCGTATTTATTTATTTTTCACGTTTTTATTGATCTTGTAAAAACAACACCCTGTAAAGCGAGTTGATCTAATTTTCTTCCTGTCACGTCGAAGCGGGTAATACTACCCGAAATAAAAAAACGCTGTTTGGCATACATAGAAAAAAACCATTACTTTTGAAAACAGTGCAAATGCAAGTAGGCTTTGAATTCGCTTAGAAAAACATTTTGGCAGTTTGAGTTGGTTCTTTAGCACGATGCCTCGTCAGTTCACTTACGTAGAATACGCAGATATCATTTTTGTATACGGATATTGTGATGGAAATGCCAGAGCAGCAGTCAGAGAGTACCGGAAAAGATTCCCGAACCACCAAACGTTTAACAACGTTTTTACGCACCTGCCAGAAACGGGAAAATTTCCTTCTGGTACTGCAGAACGTGGTGAGCGACTGATTGAAGACCAAAAAGAATATATTTTAGAAATGGTTAATCAAAATGATAAGATAAGTACCCGGCGAATATCCAGCATTTTGCACATTTCTCAGTCCACAGTTTTCAGGATGTTGAAGAAAGATCTCCTCCATCCCTATCACCCCCAACTGGTGCAGATACTGCATCCGGGAGATAATATTCACGTTTGCGATTATGCCGGTGGATCTCTGCAAATAGAAGATACATTTATCAGACATTGTTTTGCGATGAAGCCCAGTTCACGAAAGACGGCATAAACAATTCCAGAAATAATCACAAACGGAGTCATGAAAATCGACATGTGATAAAGCAAACTTGATCTCAAGTTAGATTCTCTGTCAACGTTTGGCCAGGTATCATCGGTGGGTGGGCCCTTATCTTTTCAACGATAGATTGAATGGGCAGGAATACCTTGATTTTCTGGAGAATGTTCTCCCTGTTCTTCTGGAAGATGAGGAAGTCGATATGAGAGATATGAGATTCCAACACGATGGAGCAGGACCCCATTACACCAGGGCAGTTAATCAGTTTCTTAATAAATTTTTTTCCAATAGATGAATGGGACGTGGTGGGCCGATTCCCTGGCCGGCGAGATCACCTGACCTTACCCCACTAGATTATTATTTGTGGGGCGTTTCAAAAAGAATAGTCTATGAGGTAGAGATCACAACAAGAGAACAGCTACGTGAGAGAATAATTGAAGTATTTTGCTTCATAAAAAGGCATCCAGATCAGATAAGAAAAGCCGTAAGGAATATCTTGAAAAGAGAAAGGAAGTGCCGGGAGGCGAATGGATGGCATTTTGGAAATAAACTTAAACCAGATTGAGTCTTTTTTAAGTAGTATTTATGTAATATGTTATTGTTATCGTTGAGTCAACTGAATAAAATTTTCTAGAAAACTGAATTTATTATTTGTATGTCTGTAATTGCACCTACTCTCCGTTTCATTTTTCAAAATAACAGTATTTTATTTTATGTATTTTTTATGGTGACGGTCAGCAGCAAACTTCAAAAATTGTCCCGTAGAAAAATAAAACGGAGTTTAGTTCCATCTTTTACATTCGGTCGACTGCCATCTTTATTGGATACGACATTCGAAGTTTTGTTTTACTTGCAGGATAGAAATCAATTAAATTTTAAATATTTCACGTTGATCTTCTTTAATTAATTTTTCTCAAGTAGGTACTTAGTATTAGCCATCTTCCGAGGTGACAGGGTATCGTTTTCACAGAACCAATTAAAACGGTAAGAAAAACTAAGTTAGGACCTTAATATCATTCTTTCAATCGAATAAGTAATACTTTCCTAACGATTTTATTTTGAATAAATATTTTTTTTCCGATGTAGCGCTGTATTAGCCATAGTAGAATAACATACATTTGCACAGTTTTCAAAAGTAATAGTTTTTTTCTATCTATGCCAAACAGCGTTTTTTTTTTATTTCGGTTAGTACCATCATCCGCTTTGAAGTGACAGAAAAAAAATTTGTTCAACTCACTTCGCAGGGTGTTGTTTTTACAGGATCAATAAAAACGTGAAAAAATGAATCAATACGGCCCTGTAATTTCGAAGGTTGTTTGAATCATACTTTATATCGAGTAATATGAACTTTCCTCATTATTCTTGTTGAAAAATGATGTGCTATCGATGTAGTGCCGCATCAGTCATGAGCAGAATGTGAATCCATTGAAATTATAGAGGAAAGTGACCAAATATGGAATACCGTTTTGATTTTCAGGCATAACTTTCACAAATTTTATAGATAAAATACTTTTTGTAGTAATTATTAACAATCATATATTTGCACTGAAGTTTGTAACAATTTTAGATTATTTTGTTCAGTTTGAGGTAAGAAAAATTTTCAAAAACTAAATAACGATGAAGGTACCTATATATGGAATAGGTACCCCAAATATGGAATACTATAATCACTATGAAAAATTAACCTTAACTTATACGAGACTCTTTGAAAAGTTTGGTATAATAAGGAAATGAACACAAATTATTTACAATAATCGCAAATCCAGGTATCAAACTCTGGCCCAGCGCAATCATTATGTGCCCAGAGCCCACACATGAGGCACTTGATCCATGTTTCCCCATGAGTGTCATTCGAAAACAGCATACCACAGAAAATACACTCCGAATCTTCAGAGTCTGGAGCTGTACATCCTATCAAGGCATCGGGTTCGCTGTCTGTATCAAACAGCATCACCTCCTCATCATCTGAATCAGACATAGGCTTAGTCTTTTCTTTTGGTTTTTTTCCTTTTGATTTCTTCTCATTCTGTTTTCTATTCTTGTTTTTTGCTAATTTATTTTCTTTTTCTTCTGTTTTCCTGTTTTTGTCTATAAGGTCATTTTTATACGGTGACGACGTGATGACTGCTGCAACAGATGCTTTTCTTCCTCTATTAGAAGGTTTCCTTTTCTTGTTTGGTACGGGACTGATGTCATACGGAGACACTAATCCTAAATCCATATTTGGATTTTCCAACTATTTCAAACTGATATTCACATATTTATATTTCAGAAAGTAATAATATCTAATACCGCTAAAACATACTAAAGAACATCTAAAGGGTCTCTAAAAGTTATAAAAACAATACTGTGTGCACTTTCTGTACGAAAAATAATTATTTTTCACGTACCTCAGAAAGTTATGCGGCAGCGATAAAACAAAACACTGTCACTACGGGCTGGCTCGACTGACATGCTACAACTTGTACGCGTAAATGGGAGTAGAAAGAGACAGAAAATCACTGTTTATTGCGTGTGTGAGTTTGCATTTGAGAAAAATGGGGGTTTTCCATATTATGGATACTATTCCATATTTGGTCACTTTCCTCTACTATTTTTAAAAGTTTTATTTTTTTCTGCAGAAAACAAAAACTTCCGCGTTTAATTTTTTTCAAGTGTTGCTTAGTATCGTCCTTAAGCTTTGAAGTGAGAAAAGTAGAAATTGTCTGATCTGGCTTACAGGGTGTTGTTTTTAAAAAACCAATAAATATTTTTAAAAAAAACGAAGTCCGTACCTGAAATTGAAAATATTTGAAAATCTATTTTATTGATCTCAGGGAGTATACTCAGTGTGCCAAATTACATTTCTGAGTTTTTCACTTTCAGAGATATTTAACGTAGAATAATTCACATATTTTCAAATATCCCCTGTATATCCGTCAAAAACGCTACAAGGCATTTTTCAATACCAGATATGAAATGGCCTCGGTACATAGTACTTATGGTTGGACTATGTACCAGTCGTCGTGAATCACCCTGTATAATTATAATTTGTAAACTCAACCCGTATCCACACGAGCATGAAGTGGAGTAAAGGATGCGTTTTTCTAACTGTGGTATACCCAGTAGGCCTAATCCACAGATGTTCTTTTTTTTGCAATTTTGCTCGTATTCCGCAATTTATGTCCCCGTGTATATTTCTATTATTCCTTCTCTTGATGGTCCGAGTCGGTTGATGTAGATGCTTTCATAATCGTCTTCATTGTCAGTGTTATTCTCTTACCCATTTTCCGAACTCGGAACCTGGGTTTCCATGTCATTGCCTCATCTTCGTCGTCGCTCTCGATGATGTCCTCTGGTGCATCCTCGCATGATTCACCATTGCAGAATGTTTATACAACAGTAATCCAACTTTTTTTTAGGCAGCCACATGTTTCACCGCATCCCTTTTTACAATTGTTAGAAATGACATTGAATAACGTATCTGATGCAGGTTTCTCTGACATTTTACTGGGTGAGGCCATTGGTACCAAGTTTCCAGCCCCAGTCGGATGGATTGTTTTGGATTTCACATCATTTTTGAACTTGGTGGTGGGTTCCAAATGCATGTTACCAAACTGTGACCTTCGTTAGTGGTAAAGAAGCTAGGTGGAATTTGCTTTTCATTACGATTTTGCGAAACGTTCACAGCGGACTTCTTCTAAGGTTTCCTCTTTCATGTTGCCACCATACAAAGCAAAGAGAAAGGGGACTCCAGGATCTGAGATGTCTTCTGGTTTGGCATTATGGTCTTTTGAGATGCCAATGACGGCATTTTTTGAACAAGCGAAAAAAAACATTCCTTGGTTCAAGAGGGATGATGTCGAGTCACAGCCAGTAACCGCATGTAAAAACAAGATATTTTCGGCTGCTTCTTTCACTTTAAAACTATTCGGGATAACACTCTTCCAGCAGTTTTGCCTATACACTCCTGGTTTGCGAAAGTAGATGTTGGTTCTGGATGATCCTAATGCTGTCAGCAGAATTAAAAGATAGACGTCTTCTCCAACGATGAAAACAGCGTCGAATGATGAGCGCTGTTGACAAACAAGAAATCAGCAGTTATTCTGATGATAATATTATTAATTTGATTACTCTCGTTTCGGACGCCCATCGTCTTCATTGATTTAAAAGGTTCGGGCATCATCAAAAGACAACCCGAAGAGGATAACCAGCTCCACGAGAGAACTGACCTTCCCATCCAAGCAATACTGGAATTACTACAGTGCTGCCTATTTCCAGGAAAAGGCCCGATATTTCTCTCAAGTCGACGGACTCCCGATGGGATCTTCCCTTTCTCCAATTATAACCAACATACATGGAGTGGTTCGAGGAATTGGCTATTCGGGAGGCATAATAAAAACCAAAGCTGTCGTTGAGGTACGTGCATGCCACTTTAATCTTCAGGATTTCTTTTCAAGAATCAGGGATTCGATCAAATTCACGATAGAAATGGAAACCAACAGAGCCTTACCCTTCCTCGATGTGAACGTTGAGAGAACAGGCAATGAAATCTCTGTCTACAGAAAGAAGACACATACGGGGCAATATCTCAACCACAGCTCCAACCATCTGAGTTCGACAAAGAGAGGGATCGTGAGAACATTGGTAAAGAAGCGATGCACATATGCAAGGACGAAGAGTCACCAGATGCCGAATTAAACCACAGCAGAGAGGACCTTCGCCAGGATGGATACCCCAATAAACTTCTAGGAGGAGTCTTGAAACAACTCCAGAGAACGAAGATATCTAAAGAGCAACAATAAAGCACAGTGATCTGCCTTCCGTAGATCAGAGGTGTCTCCGATAAGATCAGGAGGATCGGAAACGAGTTCAAGCTACTTCCAATCCGGCAGTACTTTACTGAGTTTCCTCACCAAGACTAAACCTGACAACAAAAATGAAATCAGTAAGTATTGCATTTATTAAGTTCCATGCGACTGCGGAGATTCCTACATTGGAGAGACAAAGAGGCCGTTATCGGTGGGATTGGATGAACACAAGAAATGGACTCAACGTGGACAAACGTCAAAATCGGGAATTGCTGACCACGCCTGGACTGAGCACCATCGAATTCTATGGGACGACGCAAGTGTTCAACATAGAGAGGAGCATTGGTTCAAACGAAAGTTCAAATAGGCCGCCTACACCCAAGCCAATAACGTCTTTAGTCAACCAAGCGTTGAGATCAAGAACGTATGGAAACCCCTGATTGCTTTTTCTGGCGGACTGCAGAGGCGCCAAACTTCACGCACCACCATACCGCGCGAAATTGCACGCACCATTGCACCGACAGACATATAAATTGGTAAGTAGCTCCTAAACTTGTCAGTATTCACAAGCATTCGAAACGTCGTGAAAACCTTCCGTTGAGACGATGGACGTCCGAAACGGGAGTAATCAAGTTACCACATCGTCTATAACCTTCAAACAAATATTATAATTTTTACAAAATTTACCAGAAAATGATTAAGTTGGACCATTTTTTGAAAGAATGTTCACCTTTCTGCCGCTGTAACTCGTTAAACAACATACAAAAATATAGGGAATTTTGTCTTGTTCAAATTAGTATCAGACATTTTTGTTTAGGATCAACATTTGAGGAATTTTTTGTACCTTCAATTTGAATCTATGATAATACCACATTTTTTCACAACCAAGGGCAACCAATATAAGAAATGCTCCCATTTTACCTATATCTTCCCGTTATATATGAAATTAAATAATTTGGGATGGCAGCTCCAACTTTTGATTTATGGTTCAGTTATCTTAAAATTGGCATTCAGTCGAAAATTATAATTTTTATCTCAAAATTCTACAATTCGGAATGGTGGATCTGAGACAGTGTACGAATTTTATTATTTTATTTCAAATTGGTAATTGTGAGTCTCTGAAATCTGATGAATTTTGGTATAGATTCAACAGTTTATGATGGTCACCTCAAGGTGACGGACGTTTTACCATAAAACTATGATTTAAATGGTTTCTTGAAGATGGTGGACGATTTTTTTATTCATATCAAAGAATGGTATCTGGGTGTTTCAGGGATCGAAGATTATGATTTCCCTGACAACTGATAATCCATTCAAATAACTTACCGTTTTCCCGTTCACGTCAACCTTGTACTTCCCAGCGAAGATTTTGATGATATCTGCATTACCATATTTTGCGCCCCAATGAAGCACGGTCTAGAAAGAATTAAGAAAACGTCTGAGCAATACCACTAAAATAGTAGTTTATGTAACAAGTACATTAAATGATGCCTCAGCGGACGAATCGAAATATGAATATGATGTCAACTGAAACCATCTGCGTACGTGCTGCATACAACATTTCTTTGTATGAGAATTCCAATTAAACGGAAACGCCACACACATGTTCTTGACGTGTTCAAAGATTTTTTCTGATGACACTAGTCGTGAAATATTCATCATGGTATGAATACTTCTATGTAAGAGATTTTTATGTAGAAAATTTCATTTTATTGAGGTTCTTCCATACTATGTTTTCCTGGAAAATGAGTTGTAGCTTACGCTTTATGGATTCCCTCAAAATCTCTGGTAAGTGAAAGAAATCTTGCATTAATAATGAACATTTTCAATTGTAATCCATACTATAGTCTATTAGGAGACTGTGCAAAAATGTAGCAAGCGATTGACTAACAAAGATACGTTTGTCAATTACTTGAAATATTAGTTTTTATTGTTCGAGAAATAAGTATTTCAAAAGAATATTTCGAAGAGAATGTGTGCATTCCCTACAAAATTCCAATTAATCTAGAGTTTATTGGGTCTCTCTAAAAATTTTAGGCATATTTATAAGTTTACGAAAGAACAAGTAGAAAGAGTCCACTATAGATGATGACTTCTTAAAGACTTGCTTTAGATTTCAAAGTTGGAATTTTGTGGAGGGTGTACAAAAAATTATATTATATCTGTTAATCTGGATATCTATATCTGAATGGTTTCGCAATTTGAAAAAAAAATCAAGTGTTTTCGTTTGATTCTTTTGCTGATTGTTATAAAGAGTGAAATACTAGAGCTTTTATTGATCCCACTTGCGCATGAACCCTGGAAAAAGTTCCGGACATCATTTATATTATTTTGAAGATATACTGGCTATGTAGTTTCATCAGAAACACTAGGTGGAAAAAAAATTCATGATATCCCTAATTCAAGTCTCTACCAATATATAAATAAACTTTATTCTGTAGCCAATCAAATATAGTGATTTTATAACAATAATGCCATAGAGAAAAAAAAACATGAAAACGGAAAAAAATCAGGAATTTTTAGAAATGTATGAATAATTTTAAAAAAAACCTATGTCGGTCTTTTTCTGCGGAGCGTTGAATAGTGAAAAATTATCAATTTACCAAAATTTTATGAGAAAAGTATGCTGAGGAAATATTTGTACAACAAAAACTGTTTTGTTATTCACTGTCAAGAAAAAATTGATATCAGAACGCTCACCTTTTTGTATTTAGTACCTAGGTTGAAACAACATTACCAGAGAAAAATTTCTGAAAGTGCGCATTGAACATTATTTTGCTATTCAAACCGAAATGAACTGTTTTAATAATTAGTTTGAGGTTTCAAGAAGTTACTGAAATCAGAAATTAAAGACTTCGAAGATTTTCGCCAAGTCCTACAAATTTCAATCATTCTTTCTTTTGAAACCTCTTCAATGTTTTTTCACTACCTGGCTAAGAACATTGATTGAGAATTCACTTGAAACGATAGGTTCAATATCATATTCAGATTCAAAGATGATCAGAACAAAAATTTTTGTGATTCACATTTTGTGTCAGTATTTTATTCAAACGATGAACATTTAAATTTCTTTGGAGATAAATCAGTTTGGGAGACAATTAAATATAAAAAAATCCCAATAAAAAACTGAGAACAAAAAAAATTGTTGGCTCTTTTTTTAATTGATAATGTTTTTTGATGTGCGAAAAGGTATTCAAACTAGATACAAAGTAAGAAATTATATACTTACATACTGAGTATGCCACCCAAGGTAGTTGATGAAAGGAGACCATGAAACAAAAGAAAAATATGTAAGTACTGAACGAAGGCTGCTCAGAAATAGATTAGTAAACATGATTTTCTTCACAGAGCATTTCTAGAGGTGGGAGATATTTTTTATCAGCAATAAATTCAACGTAGGAAATTAGCCGAACATTTCTGTATTTGGTTGAAAGAAAATTATAATTGTTATGATTGTTCCCTCACTATACACTAAACATGAATGCTCATAGCAAAAAAAGAGAGTATAGCTAGATATATTTGAATATGACTAAAACACAATTTCAAACAGAAACAATTATTATGCATAACGAATTATATTGTTTTTTTTCAATTTTTTTCAATACAAGAAAAGGGACAAAATTGATTTATGAAACCCCATCAGAGGAAGTATATTTTACATAAAAATGATCATTACTATTTGGGGGGAATATACAGGATGATTCAAAAATACTTTGACAAACTCCAGGAGGTGATTCCTCACAATATTCTAATATGTCC
Organism: Gonioctena quinquepunctata; assembly: GCA_018342105.1. Classification (NCBI taxonomy): domain Eukaryota; kingdom Metazoa; phylum Arthropoda; class Insecta; order Coleoptera; family Chrysomelidae; genus Gonioctena; species Gonioctena quinquepunctata. Next base: position 83,046 of record JAFIRS010001934.1, on the reverse strand, counting down.
GGAAATGCTTCGTTTCCAAGATACAGGGTGTTGAAGTCTTATTTTTATTTTCGTTTTTTTTTGTGAATAACTTTCGAAATACTGACCTTGATCAAACGAAAATTGGTATTGAGAGGTTTTATGAGTTGTTGAAATCGAACTTATTATTGCTCGTACTCGTAGGGGGCGCCACCTATACGTTCTTTTTGTTTTTTAAAGATTCAAAACTTTTTTTAGCATACTTCTGGCAAAAATAAATTCCTCTATCATATCTACGTAAAAAAGCTACCCTTGTTACAAGTCGCTATAAGCAACCGTTTTCTAGATATTTGGACTTGAAAATTTCAAGTCGATTATTTGATAATCGATGCGTGTTGAAGTTATTACCATTATTTTGCATTTTTCACAAGAATGCTTAGGACATGAATTTGACGTTTGAGTAAGTAGTTTTGGTTTTTTGTAGGAGGCGCCACCTATTCTATTTATTTTTACTCGTTTGAAATAGTTATTTTTGTATCAAGGGTGCAAAATCTGTATTTGTTTTAATAAAATTTGTAAGAAATATCAACATTTCATTCCAAGAAATTTTGAATATGTAGAATAAAATAAAATAAAGGAAACCAAATTGTATTCAAGTAAATTGTTCAAAGTGTCCACCTTCAGCGAAGATACAGGCATTCAGTCTTCTAGTCATTGAATCTCGTACCCGCTCAAAAATTATTGGTGTGTTTCTCAAAGGCGTCCACTATTCGGTTTCTTAGATCTTCATCGTTCGCTACTGGAGTTTCATAAACTAGTGACTTCAAATATGCCCAAGAATGAGAATCTAGCGGGTTTAGATCTGGGGACCTTGGTGCCCACGCCTGATTAGGTTCTTCTATACCCCTACCGATCCATCGATTTGGATAGACAGTGTTAAGAAATTCCCTAGCTACAATGCTAAAATGGGCCGTAGCCCCCTCATGCATAAACCACATGCGGATACGAATTTCTGAAGGTACATTTTCTGAAGTAGTCCCGGCAATTCATTTTCTAAAAAGTCTCTGTGAGTTGCGCCATTCAGTCGGAACGGAAGAAAGAAAGGACCTATCAAGTAATTATTAATTATTGCCGCCCATACATTTACAGAAAATTGATACTGATAATGTCTTTCACTAACTGCGTGCGGATTTTCCAGAGCCCAAACATGGTTGTTATGAAAGTTTGTGATAGCATTTCGGAAGAAGTTTGCCTCGTCCCTAGAGAGTACATATTTTAAAAATTGAGGATTTCCAGCCAATTTTCTCAAAAACCACTGACACATAGTAATGCGTTGGGGAAAGTCTCTTGGCAAATGAGCTTGTACCCTTTGAATGTGGTATGGATAAAATTGTTGATGTGGATAATTCTCCAAACTGTGAACTGAGTAGAATTGAGAGCTTCAGCAATTATTCATGTACTTGTTTCTGGATTCTCCTCGAGAGCGTTCAAAATAGCTTCTTCCAATTCTGGGGTTCGGACTGCTCGTGGTCTTCCAATAATATCACCTGCCCTCTTAAAGCTACCTGTTTCTGCCAAACGACGGTGGAGACTGGTTAATGTTGGAGATGAAGGCAGTACTCGATTAGGAAATCGCTCCTGGTAAATACGTCATGCTTCGCGCGCATTGCCATCCGCAAGGCCATAAACGAAATGCATATCGGCCAAATGATCATAATTGTTTAAATAATAGATTTTTTCAAAATTAGTGTTTTAAAACTCACAGAAACTTCAACAAAACAACAAAACGTTTAACTGTCACATAATATGTAATTACCAAAACTACTTACTTAAACGCTTAAGCATTCTTGTGAAAAATACCAAGTAATGGTAATAACTTCAACACGCATCGATTATCAAATAATCGACTTGAAATTTTCAAGTCCAAATATCTAGAAAACAGTTGCTTATAGCGACTTGTAACAGGGGTAGCTTTTTAACGTAGATATGATAGGGGAATTGATTTATTTACTGAAAAATGTGCTAGAAGTACGCTCAAAAAGTTATGAATCTTCAAAAAACAAAGATATGTAGGGGACGCCCCCTACGAGTAAGAGCAATAATAACATCAGGTTCGAATTCAACACCTCAAAAAACCTCTCAATACCAATTTTCGTTTAACTAAGATCAGTATATCGAAAGTTATTAAAAAAAAAAGAAAATAAAAATAAAACTTCAACACCCTGTATCTTGGAAACGAAGCGTTTCCGGACATATTTATTTAGACAATTAATATAAGAATATTGTGAGGAATCACCTCCTGAAGTTTGTCAAAGTACTTTTGAATCACCCTGTATGTAGAAAAACCATCAATAAAAAAAGTTGTTACTGACAAATTGAATATTCTCTTTATATATTTTTGAAACGGAGTAGATTATTGAAACCAGTTTACTAATTAAATACAATTAAAATTATCTGATGGAATTACAATCCCACTGAGCGCGCAAAATTCTAAATTAATTTGGAAAACATTCACAAAAACAACTTTCCGTGTATCATTTGATTGTGCCAAATATATAAATTGTATAAAAAACAGATATTTTTTCTCAATATGTTGAACAATTAATAATTTTTTCTGTGAAACATGACCCAACAAATGATTCAGCAGGAAGGATCTTTTAATATAAATATATGAAATTTACTTCGGTATTTATTGTTTCACTCATATGATATGTTTGGGTTATGTTTTTGTTGCCGAAGTTAATATTGCAACGGAATGAATTTGCACCGAAATGCAAATTCGAAATTATTCCACCTTTCACACATACCGCTGGTCAAGATCAGTAGAACTCCATTCGAAAACGACTATCATTAAAACACCCGAATTATCGATGGGGCAAACGATTTCGGAGCGTACTCAAGCCGAGGGTGCCTGAAGGCTGCTACCGCGCACCGTCGGAATAGGTCAGAAGAACAACTCAAGAATATATCCGTCAATGTTGACATTTTTCAAATTACTCAAGAACAATATAATGGTTTGCTAATTATTATATATCAGATTGGGAAATAAAATTAGGTTGGGACATGATGTGGAACATTAGTAAAAAAACACTTTTATTACAGAGATTGATCACTGACAACAATAATACCGTTGAAAAAAAAAAACTATTTTCGCCATCAATTTTTCGTTAAAAATGACTTTAAAAATCGGTTTCGGTAGCGTGACGTCATGATGATGGGACTCGGACCGGCCACATGCAATGTGTGGAAATAACAGTCGATGAAGAAGATGTCATTCAAAACAATTCCTGTTTGGATTGTGCAGCTGCGATAGTAAAATGGAGGAATATTGTGGCATAGAGGACAAATTATTAAATTAAAGAAAAAAAGCATCCTCAAGTGGGAGTCGAACCCACGACCTTATGATATCTAGCCATACGCTCTACCATCTGAGCTATTCGAAGACATAGAAATCGACACACACTCGCGAACACTTTTCCTCCATAATTTAATATTCATGTGAGAAATGAATCGATAATCAAACGTACTTATCACTGGCCGTCGATTCGTCTGATTTTCGATTCATTTCTCACATGAATATTAAATTATGGAGGAAAAGTGTTTACGAGTGTGTGTCGATTCCTATGTCCTCGAATAGCTCAGATGGTAGAGCGTATGGCTAGAAATCATAAGGTCGTGAGTTCGACTCCCACTTGAGGATGCTTTTTTTCTTTAATTTAATAATTTGTCTTCTATGCCACAATATTCCCCCTTTCTCATTATATATTTCGGACACAATATTTCCACTTCCACCCTATATATTTGGCTAAATCTCATCAGTGGTTAGAGATCATCTGCTTAGATCTGCTACTGAAATTTTCGAATGACGATGAAGATGAGTGATAGGCAATGGATCTCGACTTACCAGTGATAAGTACGTTTGATTTTCGATTCATTTCTCACATGAATATCAAATTATGGAGAAAAAGTGTTTACGAGTGTGGGTCGATTCCTATGTCCTCAAATAGCTCAGATGCTAGGAATCATAAGGTCGTGGGTTCGACTCCCACTTGAGGATGCTTTCTTTCATTAATTTAATAATTTGTCCCTTATGCCACAATATTCCCCCTTTTTCATTATATATTTCGGACACAATATTTGCACTTTTAATGGGAATAATATTATTGAAATCGAGAAAATCAGGATATTTATAGATTTTTTTATAGGAAAAATCCCTGTCGTTTGTTATGGAACTAAGTAAAAATACATCAATACATAAAAAAATCAGTTATTTCCAATATTCGCAGAGTGTAGCACTCATATTTATTTATTCACGTAATTTTGGTAACTTACAACTAGAAATTTATTGCAATACTCTTTTTTACGCTTTCGGAAACCTCCTGAGAATTCATAAAACTTGTCAGTAAGTTTTGAGACAAATTTTTTAATCAGCAGCCCTTTTTTTTGTTTTCAGGGGTTGTAAACATGCCATAGCTTTTTTAATGTGTTTATATCGCCGGAACGAAGAACCTGCTGTTACCGAAGTACTGTGCTATTGAAAAAAAAACTGTTTGGCTTCAGTAGGAACAACTGAAAAATTCATAAAAGTATCTAAATTCGAAAATTCTGCTGATGTTACTGTGCCATACACAAACGATGCGAAAAAAAAAATTTTACGCGAATTTTTAGCGTAATAGAATTTAAAAAATCGAATCAAACTTCCGCTGATGAATTTATTATTTTCGTGAGCGCTGTTTTGACAAAAAAATTGTGTGAATTAGCAGAACTTTCGAGTAGGTCTCAGAACGACTCTTCATTGTGGCATGGATAGATTTAGAATAGATTTATTTTGCTTTTTACATCTGGGCTTAAGCACGTCAATAAACAGAAAATATTTACGATACAAATATATAAAAGATCATGCAGTGAATCGTGTTTTGCATTGAGACAAGTACAGACTTGGTCATTACTAAATCTCGAGTGGTAACTAAAAACAGTTAACACTAGGACATGGAGACAAAACAAGTTTTGACAAATTCAAAAATTCTTCTACAGTATAGAAACAGTTATTAATGACAATGTTTTTTACATTTATCTTAAAATTCCTATCATTCGAAGAGAGCGAATCTGAACTTAACCTATTATAAAGTTTCAAATTGATAGTGTTCAATTTGGATTTAGTCAATCTCAAAAAGGGTAGAGCTAATTGGTCAGCAGATCTTGTCTCATATTTATGAATGTCAGAAATCAAACTATAATTCCTCATATTAGAGTGTATTTCACATAAAGTTTGGTATATATATGCATGGTAGAGGTATTATTCTCATTTTCATAAATAGTCGACGACAATGTTCTCTGAAGCCTGCACCGGCTAGAATTCGGACAGCCTTTTTTTGTGACATGAACATTTTTTGTGCATTATTAGAATTCCGCCATATGATAGTGCCATAGCTAATGCGGGAGTGAAATAAACCGAAGTATGTTTGTTTGAAGGTTATAGACGATGTGTATTCGACGTTCGTCTGACGTCCATCGTCTTAGTATTGACAAGGTTTAGTGACGACTTCAGATTTATGATGCTTCAGTGAATGACTGACAGTTTAGTGCTATTACAAATGCAGCGATGGTGTAATTTCGCGCGGTGTGGTGGTGCGTGAAGTTTCGCGCCTCTGCAGGTCGCCAGAAAGAGCAATCAGGGGTTTCCATACGTTCCTGATCTCAACGCTTGTTTGACTAAAGGCGTTATTAGCTTCGATGTGGGCGGCCTCTTTCTAACGACGCAAGTTTAAAAAGGCCGCCTACATCGAAGCCAATAACGCCTTTAGTCAACCAAGCGTTGAGATCAAGAACGTATGGAAACCCCTGATTGCTCTTTCTGGCGGGCTGCAGAGGCGCGAAACTTCACGCACCACCACACCGCGCGAAATTACACGCACCGCTGCACATGGCGGAATTGCACGCATCATTGCGCCGACAGTCATATAAATTGGTAAGTAGCACCTAAACTTGTCAGTATTCACCTGAAGACGATTGCAGATACAAGCATTCGAAACGTCGTGAAAACCTTTAAAATACATTAAGACGATGGACGTCCGAAACGATAGTAATCAAACCGAAGTATAATTGTCTCAATACTTTCGGACTCAGAACACATCGCAATCTTCTCAAGAGAAATATTATGCTGGAGAGCCCGCTATTTAGAGTTTCTGTATGGTTATACCAGCTGAGAGAATCTTCGATTGTAATCCCAAGGAGTTCGCAGTGTGCTCCTGAAAGGTACTGCCTTTGCTTGAAATGATCAGCTGTCGAGTTGCAAGGAATGTGCAGTAAACCAATTTTCAGCACTATTTATTGAATTTTTTAATATATCTGACAGAATAAAAAAATCAGATGAAGTATTCAATAATGAAGTATAGTCTGCAAAGAGTATGGTATCAGTGTTGTGTGACAAATATCATTAATATAAATGATGAAAAGTAATAGTCCTAGGACAGAGCCTTGAGGTACTCCATGCGTAATGGTTTTGGAGTTTGACGTTGTGGCATTTATTTTCACCATTTGTTGCCTATGAGTTAAGTATGATGAGAATAAGTTAACAGGTATTCCTCTAATCTCATAATACTCTAATTTCTCTAAGATGAGGTCATGTGAAACACAATCGAACGCCTTGGACAGATCGTACATAGAAAGGATGGTGTTTATTTTCCAGGACCTCGACAATGTCCCCTATGATTTTAAGCAACGTCCTTATGGTAGATTTGTTCTGTCTAAATCCAAACTGATTGTTAGATAAAAAGTTATTCGATTCAAAATAATGTGCTAGTCTACCTTTCAGTAAATTTTTAAGGATTTTGGAAAAAATATTCATTATCGAAATTGGACGGAAGTTATTCAAAATCTCGGGATTATCTTTCTTGAAAAGTGGTAAAACTCTGGAAATTTTGAATGGTTCTGGGAAAATGCCATCAACAAAACATTTATTTATGAGGGCTACTTTTGGTTCGAACAGAATATCGGATGTCTCCTTAATGTACAATGCATTTATTTCAAAAGCATCTTCTGAATTAGATCTCTTCAATCTATTTATCGCTGATAAGACCTGACCTGAGTTGCGATATGGTCGAGTTACAGCCTCATTGTAAATGCTCATTGAAAATGTGGGGCAGAACGTCTTCTTTTAATGAGTACTATATGTAGTTTTCCATATCATCCTTCAAAGTGAAATGATCCTCGCAGCAAAACAATTGTCTTTTCAATGAAAGAAAGAGCCATATGAAGGGGATAAGATATGAAATGAAATGCATAAAGCACACACAAAGTCGTCTTCACAAAAGGTTCAATATAAATTGGAACAATTGGTAGACCGACAGGCGAAAAACAACTACTTTCCTAGCAAATACCACGCAGAACGTTGAATGATATGCACCTGACAATCCATGCAAACTTCCATATAAATGGATATTGTTCGCAAATGTTTCGAGGTTATCAGAAAGAAACATTTGCGAACAATATCCATTTATATGGATATTTTCATGGATTGTCAGGTGAATATCATTCAACGTTCTGCGTGGTATTTGCTGGGAAAGTAGTTGTTTTTCGCCTGTCGGTCTACCAATTGTTTCAATTTATATTGAACCTTTTGTGAAGACGACTTTGTGTGTGCTTTATGCATTTCATTTCATGAATTGTCTTTTTTTTGGCATATTTCGACGAACGAAATGCTCACAACCAGGAACATAACACCAACGGTAACTCATTTTCGGAGTATGCATTTTCAAAATTACAGTATGAATATTAATAACAACGCGACCAATAAACACTTCACAATATTAGCGGCAGCAACACATGCTCGCTGCCTACTGCAGAAGAGGGGATCAACGGGCCCAACAGTATTGTGACGTCACGGCGTTTTCAATTTCGGCGTTCTCAAAACGCTGTAGCATTCTTAAAAATTGTTTGAGAAACGTAGAAAAAAAAAATATGAAGTCATATGCGTAGATTCCAAAAATGCAATGAAAAAATTTCATGTCCCAACCTAATTGTGGACTAAAATATTTACCATGGGTTAGAACAAGAGGTTGTCAAGCCAGTGGACCAGCACAAAATATAACAGATATACGCAATGGATAATAAAATATTCAACTAGGCCATTGTAGAATGTTTTGCCCTCCTACTGTTATGCCTCGAAACAACACAATTCACGTTGCAGCTTTCACTCTCAGTCGCGATCAAAATATTCAAATTTGACGAAGGTGAATTCAGTAAGAAGTAATTCAGAAATCTAGATATTCATATATTTTGTTCAATAATTCGTAGGCAAAAATAGTAGTTCATTTTATCTATCCACCATTTTATCTATCCATTTATAAGGAATAATGAATTAGAAGCCTAGAAGACGGAAGTTTGAGATAGATTTTGGTCGACCTTTCAATTTGTAGGAGCTTTTCGGTTGATAATGTGAACGTAGCGATCGGAAAATGACTATTAGTATAGTGGAGGAAGATTAATGCATGTCTAGAAATAAAAAAGATAAAAAAAACAGATAAGCTTTCATACAAATGCACTAAAAAGGAAAAAAAAATCTTCAATTATTTGACCTAGGCTATTCTGTGAGTAGCAGATTCAAAAGCTTGCCGCAAATGTAAAATAGGTATTCTTGCACGAATAACCTAGGTCGAACAATTGAAGCAATTATTTTTTCCTTTTTCTATAGAAGCTTGTCTTAATTTTTTTTAAATTTTTTTATTCAATTGAGAATGGTCCTTTCTCAATATCTATCAGATGTAGTTCAATGTCCAACGTGTCTATAGCCGAAAAAGTTGTTGTTTCCTCTTAGATTTTCACAAAATATAAATTCATTTTACGAGTTTTTTTTGTTTCACTTGTTAGTTCGTTAGTTAGGATCAAATCTTGCAAGTGAATTCTGGCCGACTTCTAGTCGTCCGATTAATTTGAAATTTGGCAGGTGTTCATAATTCCGGTGACAATGCATTATGGCATTTTTGTTGGAAAAAAAAATGGCGGCTCCAAGATGACGGACGTGATTTATAATTATTGTCCGATTTGATTCAAAATTGGTATGTTGGGGTTTTCGAAGTCGGAGATAATGAACTTTTTGTAAAAATTCATAAATTCAAGATGGCGGACGAGTTTTGTGATTATGATCCGATTCGATTCAAAATTGGTAAGTGGGTCAGAGATTATGAAATTTTTGTCAAAATTTATAAATTCAAGATGGCGGCCCCGAGATGGAGGACCAGTTTTGTGATTATGGTCCGATTAAATTCAAAATTGATATGCGGCGGTTTTCGCGGTCGGAGATTTTGATTTTTTGTCAAAATTTATGAATTCAAGATGGCGGCCCCAAGATTATGGTCATATTTTATTGAAAATTGGTATGTGGAGGTTTTGAGGTTCGGAGATTATGAATTTTTTGTCAAAGTCTATACATTCAAGATGGCGACTTGCGTATGGTGGACGAGTTTTGTGATTAGGGTCAGATTCTATTCAAAATTGGTGTGGGAGTTTTCGGGGTCGGAGATCATGATTTCTTTGTGCTCAAAACTTATAGGGAAGAGACCTTGTAATAACGATGCTCTATAAAAAATGGACAGATTAAGGCGAACTTACTAAAAAGCAGAAAGTAAAATGACTAATAAAAAACTTTTTATGGACAAGCTTTTATTTGAGTCGTTTACTAAAACGTATAAAATAAGTTTAAGTCATCGCTGACAATGATTTAATTACATTTTGTCGTTTTTCAAAAAGCTTGTCGCGCGAATTGTAAAATTAATCCTTCGAGAAGGTATTACTTACCAACCAATAACTGCCCAATCAAATTATTTGGTACCTACTTTCATGAACCCTTTGCGCGACAAGCTTTTTAAAACCAAATAATTCAACAAAAAATAACTAACTCATTGTCAGCAATGACTTAAACTTATTTCAAACGTACATGTCTTAAATGAAAGCTTGTATTCAAAAAGTTTTTTATTAGTTATTTATCGTGGATTTCTGAATTCAGAGAAAAATATTTCTATTCAATATTCAATTGAGAATGTTTACCTTTTCAACACCGATTGCTTTTTTGAATGAATGCTGGCACATTCCGAAATGGCAATGCTATAAGTTCATATTAATTTTATTGCAAATTTGTATACTGTTTGTTTTCAAATGAATTGAAATGTTTCCACATACTTGATAGTTGAATTTTCCGGAATAATCATACTGTTATGGAAACTGGAGGATCAGGATCTTTATTTGAGATTAAAGTGATATATATGGACCCACGAGCTCATTCAAATAGATAACTTGAAGAGCTGTTATTAGTCAATGGGAATTATCAAGTAATATCACGAATTTCTGAATTTTCGAGATAATTCTGTCGCTTTGTTGTTCACGAAATTTTTTGCCGACCAACACCACGAGTCCGCTCGAAGACGAGTGGTATTGCTGTATGGCAACACAATTAATAAGAGACAGAATTATGAGAAGATATTCAGATTAGAGTGGTAGTTTGCTAAACTATTTCACGAAACATGGAAGCATTCATAATAAACATGAGCAATCCTTCGAAACTATAAACAAATAATGATAATTACGAAAAAAGTATTATAACTATGAATAATTTGGATACAATGTATTGTTGGTATCATTACATGATTTATAGTTCTGCAATACCTCTAAGAGATTCATTATTATTCATTACTGATGAGGCTAAACGCTCGACTGACCACTAGCAGGGACGTACTCGAAATTTTCAGATGATATGTTTAATTGACGGCTTGTCCTGATCACTTTAAGAAAATTAGTTCATAACATAATCTGAACCTAATATAAAAAGGTTGAAAATCAGTCGAATTATACATAACTATCAAACTCCATGGACAAATTCCAATTCGCGTATTGAAATGTAATAAAGGAGATAATTTACGTATTTTTAATGAGTCTCTTAGATCTGTGGCAAAGGTACACTTGGACTATTTTCAAAAGTATTTACTATATTCTGATGATATTCGGCATTGAGATATATTGAATACGGTTTCATCGTGTTTGAACTTCCATATCCAGTAATTTTCATAGCTTATTGTTCACTACCGCCAGATTGTGGTAAATGACTAACTGCAGTGACGCGATTAGAGTGATTTGTTATTTTCACCTTTCTAGTGCCTAATCCTATCTTTTCTGCACATGCAGTTGTGTCCATTTTGATATTGTATTAATACCAACAGGGCAATTGTTGTCAATTATTATATTCATTCCACCTGTGATTCACCGTAAGAAAAAGACTGTCATTGGTAATAATTTTCCTTTTCAATATCAGTTATTGGTATAATCTTACAGGACACATTCCAGGATTTTTCAAATCTTGAGTGAGCCATTCAGTATCCGCGAATCTTTCATCGCCGCCTTGGCGGGTTTTGGAGAGTATCGAGTTATATGCAATTTTGTTTTTTAAACAGCCTTTGTTGTCAGTTTCTTCCTTGAACAAATGTAACATGGAAAAAGTTAGTTCGTTACCACTTCAAGATAGTGATGTGTGTGATGTGAAGAAAACTTCTTCTGCAGTCCCTCCAGCGTGTCTTCATCTCATGGTAAGGACATATTTCTATCTTCGTCTGAAGTCATAGAGACATAACTCATTTTTCTTTTTTCGGGTACAGCTTCCAATAACTTTTTCTTACTAGGTCGAGCCGCCCTTGCCTCTTGAAGTATTATATCTTTGAAAGTATCTATATATCTTTGATACTCACAAAAATATTGTTAAGAAACTGGGGTTCAAAGAATATTCCAATAAATTCGTCCGTTTATTCCAATGTGAAATACGACACAATAATACTCTATCTATACAATACTTATTCATAATTACAACTCGTAACAATATTCACAAGACTAACTTCTGACTGACAGCGGTCGTTTCCAGAATTTTCCAATGGCGGTTATAGAACATGTGGAGCATAATTTTATCGGCAATCAGCACAGTGGCATATCCGCTAATATACGTAACAATATATTTCTTGGATTAATTTTGCAGTACTGCATTCTCCTTGTGATCACTACCATCAATTGTTCGCATATTGAATGCCCAGACTAATTTGTAGTTGCGTTCCACACAGAACGTCATGAATTGTCTCCATATACGATTTTGATTTATTTGTATTGATAGGTATATTTTCAGTAGTTATATCACAAGTGATGAATGTTTTGGTGAGTATACTTCGACATTTTTGTGTCAATATTCTTGTACAAATTCCCGAAACCAAATTTCTTTAAAAATGGAGGGATATTTTTTCAAAGAAATTTGGTCGAGTGGTATTTATAAACAATATTGGCAAAAAAATATCTCTTCAAGTATGCTCTACCCTAAATATCTATCACAAGTGGTATATGACAATATTATAATCCTGAGCTTGCTATTCAAACATACCCTTGAAAAAACTGGTGTTACTTTCTCTACGTTTTTTTCTGATTTCTCCTAAGGAAGTGTTTCCGAAACGGTCGGACATGTTGAAAAGGGAAACATTCTCAATTGAAAATTGAATAGAAAGATTTTTCTGAAAATCGAAAAATCCACGACAATTGAGACTGGAATAGGAAATCAAATAACTATCTGAATAAAAATGCAAATTTTCTATATCAGATTTTTTCTTTTGAGTTAGGATCCTTTCACGATATCTCGATATTCAGTCGGGGAAGTACTTGTTTTCCGTCAGATATTACAAAAAATAAACACATTATTGTCGTAGATTTTTCAATTTTCAGAAAAATCTTTCTATTCAATTTTCAATTGGGAATGTTTTCCTTTTCAACATGAATACCTCCCGAGAGGTTATCTTGAACGATGGAAAATAGTGACTAAAGTTTATCTTTCAGTCGCAGATGATTCCACATCTGATTTTATAAACATCCTGTTCATATCGTCAAACAAATCGGTCAGACAATATTTTTCAATTCGACAGTGATTTGGACATCATTTGACAGTGACTGAATTATTTTGATAGGTTTGGTGTAAACAATGGTGAATACCTGTTTTATAGCAAGTAGCGCGTGTGTTCGCGAATATACAAACAACATTCGCTGATATTTGGGATTTGATTGGTTGGATAATTGCATTTGTTGCTGATTTGATTTCGAAGTATATAATCATCAATACTTTGGATGATAAATTCATTTGAAATTGCACCAAATCGACTCATTTTGACGTCTACAGCTACAATAATTTTTTTGCAAACTGTCAAACTTTGGTTTGTCATCCATGGTTACATCGTTGAAAACTCCAACGCTGATAGACCAATCAGAATTGAAAGACAGCGATGTTTTCGCGATAATACAAGTTATCAAAAGTCAAAAGTCAGAAGTCAAAAGTTTTTTATTTCTTTTTGGACAATATACATTGTATAAAAAAAGTCAGTGTAGAAGTGTATATAGGCGAGTAAAATTACTAATTACTAATACATATATAAAAAGACAAATAAAATATTGTCAAATCTGTTTAAAAAAAGAAAAGACAAAAAAAAAATCACTGCTTTCCAATGAAAAATTCATTCATGTTATATGGACATAAGTTTGTTAGATAGCTTTTCAACTGATATTTGAACGTCTTTTCACCTTCAATATTTTTTATAGATAGTGGTATATGGTTGAAAATTTCTTTGGCTTGTGATTGGTCAAAATATGTGAGAATTTTAAGATGAGCGAAATAGTCACGATTCAATTCCTGATTTTTGTAGAATACACAACATAAGAAATTTGCAAATGAATTTATTATTATAGTATATTCAAGATGCGGCCGAGATATGTTCAAATGGAGGTTCAAGGGCAGGTTTGTTGCCAAGAAAAATTCATTATTTGGTAAGTATAATAACGGGAAAAGGAATGAATAAAAAATATTACCAATCAGATTTTCTGCCACTTGAAAGCTGCTGCCAAAAATAACAATTGAAGTGATATTTTCATGGCACACTTCTCACCTAAAGGACGGGTGCTCGTTCGCGCGTCATTTGCATAATGACGATGATGATAACGATGATAACGTTCGAACTGTCTCAGCTGCACCGCTAGCGGCAATTAGTATCGCGCGTCTTGGCCGACAGATCGTCGTTCTCTGATAGACGATGACGAGACTAAGAATAATGATGATGACGGATAGTACGGTGAAAGTCGAAGAACGAAACGTCAAGAAAATGTTTTTTCAACACTAAAAATACTGATCTATCGACAAAAAACTTGAGCAAACACTAGTGAAAAGTACTAAAATGTGGTGCTTACAGAAAAAAAAACAAGAATATTTCTATTTAGTATATTGATTTATTTAAAATATAAATACTAGGTTTGAATAACATTTGATTCATTCAAACATTGTGGATTTGGATGGAAGAATAGTCCATTCTATATCTGGTAGAAAAAGCTGAACATTCCTGGACGACCGTGAAGATTACCTGTCGAGGAGCAAGCAGAGACTAGCAATACGGAGTCCGAGAATGTGGCTTTTCCTACAAGGTATACAAATCTACTATTTTTCAAAAATCTAAAATTATTCAAAAGACATACATTATTACAATCAATTTGTTGAAATTTTGAAATAAGCATAGATAATTTCATTAACAGATGAAGTGTGCCATGAAATATTTGTATTGTTACCATGGAAACAAAGTAATATTATAATAATAATAATAATAATATATAATAATAATATATGTTTATTCTGTAAAATATCATTATACAAGGTGATATAATAGTTAAATAAGACATTACGAACAAACATGGAGAATCCCACTAAAACCGAAGTTGTGCGTGGGTACTCTTTTGTTGCTGTAAATGCAACGTGTTTAGACAAATTCTGAAATGCAACATGTGTATATTATCTGGCCCTTGTTCAACTGTACGTGAGCATGTTAATGGGTTATAGAATAGTTGTGAGTGACGAGGATATAAAACTTAACTAATCTAATCTAATCCTAAATCTATAGAGTAAAGTATAAAAATAAGTATGAAGTAAGAACTCACTGTAAACAATTTCAGTGAACAATAGAAATAAAATAAAAATGATAAAAAATTAAACAATATAGTATTATGCTTCGGCTATGAGTAATTATTTGTGATGATATTATGTACAATATCGCTATTCAGGTCAAGCATATACCTTTTGAAAAAAGTTTTCATAAGATTCATATTGTTTATTGTGCGTATATATGTCTTATGTACATTTCAGGTAAGTAGTTGAATACTTCACTGCTGAGATAATTATATGTATGTTGTCCAATGTTTTTTTTGTTATGCTGACTTGTACGTTTCCCTTAGATTTATTCCTGGTGTTATAACCATGTTCAAGATTTTGAAGGATATTTTTATTTTTGTAGATGAATAATATAATGTTGTACATGTATAGTTGTCGTATATCTAGTACCAGTGAATCTTTGAAAATACAGTTCGATGGATATTAATTTTTTTTGTAGTACATTATTCTGAGTATTTTTTTTGCAATACTTCCATTTTTTTTAGGTGGGTATCAAGTAAGCCACCCCAACTGATGATGGCATATTGCAGTCGAGATTGTACTGAAGCATGATATATCGTTTTGAGGTGAGTTGTGTCTAGAATAGACCTTGAATATTTGAATTTATATAACATATATCTGAGTGTTTTCGAAACATGGCTAACATGTATATCCCATCTAAGATGGGGATCTATAGTGACACCTAGATACTTGATATGACTCGCTCTAGTGATTTTCATAATTTTTCCGTTATTGTTAATTAGCAATCCATCAAAATTTGGCAACCGGTTTTCATAGCTTGCGAATGGCAAAAAGTGCGTTTTCTCGAAGTTGATTGTTAGCGATTTGTGATCAAACCAGTCTTTAGGGATGTTAATTTGATCCTCCACTTTTGTTTTTAGGCTTTCCCATTCTTCGGCTGTGTCATCAGCGAAGCTAATGATGGAACCGTCGCAGGTCAGGGTGAGTAGGCTGTTTATATATATATGGAAAATAATAGCGCGCCAATAACTGCCTTGTGGTATACCATAACTGATTTCTGTTTGTGAGCTAAGAACATTATTGATTTTCACAGCCTACTTACTGCCATTCAAGTAGCTTTTTAATAGTTTTTGGGAATTACCTCGTATACCTGAGCAACTTAGGGCCTCTAATAACTGGATATGGTCTACAGTATCAAATGCCTTGGCTAGGTATAGGAATACACATATTGATGGCCGTCTTTTATCTATGTGTTTATATATATCGCTTGTGAGAGCAGCTATTGCATCATTTGTTGATAAACCTTGCCTGAATCCATATTGCTTGGTAGATATCAAGTTGTACTTGTCAATAAATTTCATCAGTCTAGATTTGAGTATTTTCTCGAATATTTTATTGAAGCTTGTTAGCAGCGAGATCGGTCTGTAATTATTAACCATTCCAGGATCTCCTTTCTTCAGAATAGGCGTGACTATGGATTTCTTAAACGCGTTCGGACATTGGCATGTTTGAAATATGTTATTTATCAGAAATGTTAGCAGGGGTGTTATTTCTTCTGATATTTTCTTGAGATGTTCAGCTCTGATGCCGTCAAATCCAGGGGATTTTCCATGTTTAAGGGTATGAATTATCTCGAAAATTTCTTTTTCATTTGCTGGACTGAGAAAAAATGTAGTCATGTTGGTAGTTTGCTAGGTAACTTCTGTAGGAGGTTTGATTATTTTCTTGGCATAATTTTTCCCTATATTCGCAAAGAATGTATTGAATAGATTTGCCTTCATTTCATCATCGTTTGATTTTTGTTCCGTCCTCGCATATTGAATTGTCAAACTTGACGTATAAAAAGTTTATTTTCTGGCGTTTTCCCATAGGGTTTCCCGCGTTTCAGAACGTTCTAAAGAGCGAAAGTAAAGTGTTAAATGATGGATGATGATAACTGTTCTATTTATGGAACCCCCACCAGAACTCACGGAGGCAGTAAATAATGCTTCATTGGATTTGTTGCCAACAAAATCTAGCGAAAAATATAACTATGCATACAAGCAAAAGTAAAGTGAAAAATGATGAGTGATTATGACTGTTCTATTTCTGGAACCCCTCAGAATTCACGGAGGCAGTAAATACTACTCCATTGAATTTGTTGCCAACAAAAGCCAGAGAAAAATATCGCTATGCACACAATCGTTTCATGGAATATCGTAAGAATCAAGATCAAGTTCTTTCTCAGCAAATGTTGTAATGTTATACTTCTTGGAGCTTGGTTCCAAGGTGAAATCTTCACCTTTGTGGGCAAACTATTCAATTTTGAAGGCGACCCTTGCAATTAGACACGATGTTGATATATTTAATTATCTAAAACTTCATTGAAACAGCAGGCAGAAGTTTATAGGCCAAAAATACAATATTTTAATTGTAGAATAAGTTAACAAATTAATACAGGAAGCTTCATATTGAGAATATTCAATGATCAACGTAGGTCACAAAAATTCAATTTTTATTTGGATTATTTACATATTTATTTATTGTTGTAGGTTGCTGTGATATTTGGTATTTCGGGCTTGGAGAATAAATAATTTATTCAAAATTACCTTACAAGAAGTTAAAGACCTACAATATAAGCTTTAAGTTAGCATATCAGATAAAACGAATACTTCAAGATCATTTGTAGTAAATTAAATGTACTTAAAAGTTTGCCGGTTTACTGGTGAGATATCACTAGTTTAAGAGGCTGGACGGATGGAAATCATCAAACACCGCTGAGGGATATATGGAAGAGTCTTTTACTAATAAGGTACAGGTGTTCCCTCAATGCCCAATATCAATAATTACAAAACAAATAAAATTATTAGGGTGGAAAATATTCAGCAGAATAGTCCCACTAAGTCCAATGTTCTTCCAGTGTTCAATAATTGTACCAAATGTCAAATAACTGTAAATAACAAACAATTGATATTAAAAGGTATTTTATAATGTATTAAAATTCTTTAAAATAAAATTTTTTCGAAAAAACTTGTTTTTAACATTTTTTTTTAATTTACAAATAACTGTAAGGAAATAATAATTCCTTACAGTTGAAATAATATTTCCTTACATTACATAAATACATATTTCCTAAAAGTTATTTTCCGTTTTCTGGAAACGACTAAGTGCAAGGAAATATTGAATTTTTCTTTCAAAATTTTATCAAAATTCTCGAAATTTCTGATCTATTTTCGGAAAATTGATTTGCTCCACTCTTATAACGTGTTTATTTCAAATTGTGTCCAGAAAAATGCTCAAATACAGCATTCTGGTTTATATTTACGTGTTGTCTAATAATTAAAATTTTCAATTCTTGGTACCTAGCAATTAATATAGTGGTATTATAAATTCATACGATTTCTATCTCTGTAATAATATATATTTTCTTTCTCATATTATAGCCATGAAGAAGGCGACAATTATCGTTGAAACGTAGGAATTAATATTGTGCAACACTCAGTGTTGTGTTTTACTAGTACTCTTGCTCGTGATCATCAAAATAAATTATGATCAGTAATATTTTTTAGGCACCCCTGTGAAAAGTAAAAAGATATCGTGATTCATATTGTGTCATGAATACTCTAGGGAGAAGTCGTGACTCACTATTTCGAAATTTGCGAAATAATCTAGCGTGCCTGAAAGAATTCAGGGAACTTTTACGGTCACACACTCAGTATACATATTATCTTTTTATACAGACATGTTCATGCAAGGATTTGCTCTAAAATTAATGTTGTGATGCATGATCATTCTGAGATACTAATTTCTCCACAAATACCTTGCAAATTTTGAGTTGTAGTCAAATTAATTACCAATATATTTTATATACGGAAAACAATAATGTGTTCATGATTGATTCAATTCTTATCCGTTGCAGAAATTTTGTTGGATAACTCAATATAGTGATCAATCTTCAACATCCTGTTTCAAACGACACATGGTCAGAAGAACGTTTGTTCAAAAATATCTGTTGTAACAGTACAATCATCAATTTATAAAATTATTTGTAGACACTTTCCAAAGCAAACTTGATTCAAGAAGCTGAAAAATAAAACATGGAAATTCATTCAATATAACTAGATGAAGATCTAACTGTACTCAACTTTAACGTAAACGAATAAAGAATGTTTGAAATTGTAGGCCCAAATTACTTAAATCACGGGTTTGATGATTTGTGTGTGGGACAGTTCGATCACATTATTTCACACTATTTTTATCATTAGAAGAAAACTCGAATAACTTCCTTTTCCCCCTTGCCGAAAATACAGAATAATACAAAAGAGATATTTGTTAAATATACACACGAAATTCTAGCACATATTCTAATCTAACACAAAAAATCCGGTCTATGATTAGTTATACAGGGTGAGCCAGAAGCACTTTGACAAACTTCAGGAGTTGATACCTCACAATATTCTAATATGAATTGTCCAAATGAATATATGTCCGGAAACGCTTCGTTTCCAAGATGCAGGATATTGAAGTTTTAATTTCATTTTCTTTTTTTTTAAATAACATTCGAAATACTGACCTTAATTAAACGAATATTGGTATTGAGAAGTTTTTTGAGGTGTCGAATTCGAACCTGATGTTATTATTGCTCTTACTCGTAGGGGCCGCCACCTACACGTGTTTCTCTTTTTTGAAGATTCATGACTTTTTTGAGCGTACTTCTAGCACATTTTTCAGTAAAAAAATTATTTCATCCATCATATCTACGTAAGAAAGCTACCCTTGTTAAAGTCGGTATAAGCAACCGTTTTCTAGATATTTCAAGTCGATTATTTGATAATCGATGCGTGTTGAAGTTATTACCATTATTTTGCATTTTTTGTAGGGGGCGCCACCTATTCTATTTATTTTTACTCGGTATTTCTGTATCAAAGGTGCAAAATCTGTATTTGTTTTAATAAAATTTGCAAGAAATATCAACGTTTTATTTATAAATTGTTCAAAGTGTCCACCTTCAGGCAAAAATACAGGCATTCAGTCTTCTAGTCATTGAATCTCGTACCTGCTCAAAAATTATTATTGTTTCTTATTGTTTCACAGGCGTCTACTATTCGGTTTCTTAGATCTTCCCCGTTCGCTACTGGCAGTTCTAACAACTAGTGACTTCAAATGTCCCCAAAAATAAAAATATAGCGGGTATAGATCTGGGGACCTTGGTGCCCACGCCTGGTTAGGTTCTTCTACACCCCTACCGATTCATCGATTTGGATAGACAGTGTTAAGGAATTCCCTGGCTACAAAGCTAAAATGGGCCGGAGCCCCATCATGCATAAACCATATGCAGATACGAATTTCTAATGGTACCTTCTGAAGTAGTCCCGACAATTCATTTTCTAAAAAGTCTCTGTAAGTTGCGCCATTCAGTCGGAACGGAAGAAAGGAAGGACCTATCAAGTAATTATCAATTAATGCCGTCCATACATTTACAGAAAATGTATACTGATAATGTCTTTCACTAACTGCGTGCGGATTTTCCAGAGCCCAAACATGGTTGTTATGAAAGTTTGTGAAGCATTTCGGAAGAAGTTTGATTCGTCCGTGGAGAGTACATATCTTAAAAATTGAGGATTTCCAGCCCATTTTCTCAAATACCACTGACACATAGTAATGCGTTGGGGAAAGTCTCGTGGCAAAAGAGCTTGTACCCTTTGAATATTGTAGGGATAGAATTGTTGATCGTGGATAATTCTCCAAACTGTGGACTGAGTGGAATTGAGAGCTTCAGCTTGTACTTGTTTCTGGATTCTCCTCGAGAGCGTTCAAAACAGTTTCTTCCAATTCTGGGGTTCGAACTGCCTGTGGTCTTCCAATAATATCAGCTGCCCTCTTGAAGCTACCTGTTTCTGCCAAACGACGGTGGAGACTTGTAAATGTTGGAGCTGAAGGCAGTACTCGATTAGGAAATCGCTCCTGGTATATACGTCTTGCTTCGCGCGCATTGCCATTCGCAATGCCATAAACGAAATGCATAACGGCTGAATGAGCATTATTGTTTAAATAATAATTTTTTTCAGAATTAGTGTTTTGAAACTTACAGAAACTTAAACAAAACAACAAAACGTTTAACTGTCACGTCAAATTCATTTCCCAAGGATTCTTGTGTAATAACTTCAACACGCATCTATTATCAAATAATCGACTTGAAATTTCAAGTCCAAGTATCTAGAAAACGGATGCTCATAGCGACTTGTAACAAGGGTAGCTTTTCACGTAGATATTATAGACAAATTGATTTTTTGAAAAATGTGCTAGAAGTACGCTCAAAAAAGTTATGAATCTTCAAAAAATAAAAAGACGTGAAGGTGGTGCCCCCTCCGAATAAGAGCAATAATAACATTAGGTTCGAATTCGACATTTCAAAAAACCTCTCAGTACCAATATTCGTTTATTAAGGTCAGTATTTCGAAAGTTATTTAAAAAAAAAAGAAAATAAAAATAAAACTTCAACACCCTGTATCTTGGAAACGAAGCGTTTTCGGACATATATTTATTTGGACAATTCATATTAGAATATTGTGAGGAATCACCTCCTGAAGTTTGTCAAAGTACTTTTGACTCACCCTGTATATTATCAATTTTTTTATCGAAATTTGTATGATATACATTATGTTGGATTGTATTGTCAGAATTTCACCCTGAATAGATAAACCGAAAGAATCGTCCTATTTGAGATGAAATTCTGCCACGGATCTAAACAATAATTATTAAAAAAACTTTTTTTTCGTTGAAATCTGGCTCATAAAATGGGAGATGAAAGGAAAATCGTCTTGGGAAACATGCTTACAAATGAGTATGTTCCGGTGCTCATCGGATCCGCAAAACACAGTAAGTAGCATTCTTCTTCATATGTAATTCAGTCCAGCATGAAAATGAGACTTTTCGAATGGTCAAAATTCATATTTTGACCTAACTAATCAACTCGGCATCTATCTAATATCGACTGGGGGTTTTTTTGAACTAACAAATGATCTCAACCTATTGGCAACATATCTAATGAATACTTTATCAAATCAAATTGTTGAATATTTCCCATTGAAAAAAACCATCTCGCAAAAAGCAGACACAACCTGTCAGGTGGTACAACCACGAACTAACCAACATGAGAGATAAACTATCAACTATCGAAACAATCTGCGATATCACTAAAAACACAACAGATATTAACACATATAATATACTCAAAAAATACTATAACAAAAAAGTCAAATCCGCAAAGCGGAGAGCCTATGAAGAATACATACTAGGATCTACAAATATTTCCAAAGCTAGCTGGGAACTTATAAACTACGAGAGTAACAGAAATAAAAAAAGAAACCCTCCAAACCAAATTACTCCTGATCAATTCAATCAATTCTGCTGTATGGGGTCGGCTTTAGAATAGCCCCATGGTAAATCCTGCCTGTCGTAAGAGGCGACTTAAAGGATAACCGTAGGTGGAAGATGGTCTCATCGCCCGGTGGAATACCACCATATCGACTTTGTGTGCTGTGAAATGGATCATTCCATGTTTCAGTGTTCGGTCGATACTTTTCGGTCTCCCTGTTTCCTTTTCCCCAATTCCTCCTTTATTTTCAGGTGCATCCTAATAGTAATAATGATGAAGTCTCCTAGAGTAAAACACTCCGGAAGCAAAATACCTCTCCATTCGGATTTCCGGGCGAGAGGTACTCGAGGGGACTCTACATTAAAGATTAATTTTTGCAACATCCGCGGACTCAACAAGAACATCAATGACGTCCACCATCACCTACAGACGAAAAAACCGGATATTCTGGCTCTAACAGAAACACAAGTAAACTCGTCCACCAACAAGGTCCATATGCTTTGTACTGGTTACGAACTCCATTCTTGATTCAGGTTCAAAGGTGGAGTCTGCCTTTACGCTAAGGCTAACCTTCCATGCCAGCGTGAAGAGAGTTTGGAACCGAAAGACTTTGATGTGATGTGGTTCAAGCTATCTGATACCAAACTGACTAAGTTCCTCTGCTGCCTTTACCTATCACCTAATGAACCTTCATATAACGACCTCTTTGAGTTTTTATCACTCAAACTGGACTACATTCAGGAGAACCATCCAACAGCTGAAACCATAATCATGGGAGACTTTAATGTACATAACGCTGCCTGGCTCAAATTCTCTAACAAAACAGATGATGCGGGTCGTCAAGCCGAGGCCTTCGCCATCACTCATGGTCTAGAACAACTGGTTGAGCTACCAACCCGCATCCCTGATGTCAACAACCAATCTGCCAATACACTAGATCTTTTCCTCACCACCAATCCTGACCCGTATAGAATAGAAGTTTGTGCCCCACTTGGAAACTCTGATCACACCCTCATCTCCACAACATGCTCTTTCCATTTACCATCGAGCTGCACAATACCACCCCGTCTCATGTGGCATTACAATTCGGCCGACTGGGAAGGTCTCCGTATGTTTTTCTCAGCGTTTCCATGGGAGAGAGTTTGTTTCTCTTCAGTAGATCCAACACGATGTGCTGAGACAATTTCTGAAATCATCATGTTGGGGATGCAAACCTACATACCGAATACCGAAAGAAGAACATCATCCGATAAGACCTGGTTCAACAGAAACTGCTCTAGAGCTGTGGCTTCCAAACAGGCAGCATACCATCGATGGCTAAAAAATCCGGGCCCTGAGACCAGAGCAGCATATGTCGAGGCTAGAGGCATATGCAAAGAGACAATAAAATGCTCAAAAGATGCCCACAATGCCAAAATAAGATCAAAACTTGCTGAATGTCCTAACGGATCCGTTCATTTTGGTCTTACTGCCAAGCTGTGGGAAGAAACTTCACTTCCAGCTCATTTCCTCCTCTACCCAAAGAAGATGGAACACTAGCAACGACTGCCCAGGAAAAAGCCAATATCTTTGCGCACCGTATTTGCTGGAAATTCTACTCTGGATTCAAAAGGGGAAAACAACCCCCGAACATTACACCTATTGCCAGTCACATGCCCGAGATCACCCTTCGCCAACGTACTATCAGAAAGATTTTGCTGGGTCTCAACACCAACAAAGCCTGTGGATCTGACGGAATCCCGCCGATTGTTCTCAAGAAATGTGCCCCGAACTAACACCTGTTCTTTGCAAGTTGTTCAACCACTCTTACAATTTGGGGTATTTCCGTCCAATTGGAAAATTGCAAGAGTACAGCCAGTCCCTAAAAAGGCAAAAGGCCCTACCTAGCAACTACAGACCTATTGCACTGCTATCTATTATTTCAAAGGTCATGGAAAAAGCCATCAACATCGAGCTCATGAAATATCTGGAAGACTCAGGAATTGTCAACGATAGGCAATATGGCTTCCGCCATCAGAGATCAACTGGTGACCTGCTCGCTTACGTCTCACATATATGGCAGCTATCTATTGAAAAGCATGGAGAAACTTTAACTGTGGCATTAGATATCTCCAAGGCGTTCGATCGAGTTTGGCACCAGGGACTCCTCGCCAAGCTTCCGTCTTATGGCTTGCCCCCTCAGCTGTGTTCTCTGCTTGCTAGTTTTCTCTCAAACAGGTCTCTCCATGTAGTGGTCGATGGAGTTTCACCTGACACTCTACTCATAAATGCTGGTATTCCGCAAGGATCTATTCTCGCACCAACACTATTTCTACTTCACATCAACGACCTGTTGAAAGCAACTTCATGTCCAGTACACAGCTTTGCCGATTATAGTACTCTCCATACCGCTTTCTCTTCCAGGGCCCATATATCAGCCCGTGAAACCAGAAATGAACGAGGAAGAAATGTTAATAATATAAATATGGACTTTGCAACAATTCTCGAGTGGGGATCTAATAACTTGGTAGAATTCAATGCAAACAAAACACAAGCATGTCTTTTCTCTAGAAAAGCCGATCTCACTGTGCCTAACATAACTTTGTCAGGAGTAACCATACCACTGAAGTCATCCATATCGATGCTTGGTATTACTATCAGCAATAACCTTATCTGGGAAAATCACGTGAGGTCCATTGCCAAAAGTGCATCCCAAAAACTTGGTTTTTTGTTTCGTGCCAAGAGCTATTTCACCCCCACTCAGCTGCTTATGATCTATAAGGCACAGATCCGACCTGTCCTGGAATACTGTTCCCATATTTGGAGCGCGGCACCTAAACATATCCTGAGGCTATTGGATTCTGTCCAAAAAAGGGCAATTCGTCTCGTCGGTGATGCCTCGCTTACACACTCGCTCACTTGTCTGGAACACCATAGAAAAGTTGGCGATTTGTCTCTATTTTATAGATATTTTCATGGGCGATGCTCTTCTGAAATATCAACAATCGTTCCTGCTTTGGCAGTCTCTTCGAGACTAACCCGTCAAGTTCAGTCATCACACCCCTTCGTGGTCACTTTGGAGACCTGCAGAACATCACTTTCCAAAGACTCGTTCATCCAACGAACAGCGAGGCTTTGGAACTCATTGCCTAGGGAGGTGTTCCCCGAGGCATACAACCTCCAGAAATTTAAGAAGAACACCAACTCCTACCTTCTTTCCCTTGGTTCCCACGATGTTCTCTGAACATTACAGGATATCCCTTTTCGTGGGAACCAGAACATAAAAAAAAATGACTTTTTTTGTTAATGAAGCTGATAATCTAACTAAATCGTTACCTGCCTACCAAGAATATGAACTTCTCAACTACAAATGTTTTCCCGCTCCCTGTGCCTCATTTTTTTCAGCACCAGTTTAAAATTTTGAAGTTGCTGCAGCAATTATATCCTTGAAAAACTCAAAGTGTCAAGACACAGATGGGCTCACCAGTGAGCTACTTAAAGAGGTGTCTGAAATCATTCTGAATCCACTAACAACACTAATAAATCTTATATTTACAAATGGCACTTTTCTCGACTCCCTCGAACTCACCAAGGTGATTCCTATCTTCAAAAAAGGCGATCCCACGGCCCCAAGTTACTATCGCCAATATCGATTATACTATACTATCGCCAATATCGATTATATCCAAACTTATTGAAATCATTTTAAAACAACGACTCCTCACCTATTTTGAAAGCAACATATTTCTGACAAATAATCAATATGGCTTCCGGAAAAATCTCTCAACCATCAACGCTGTCTCTAAAATTATTAATGAGATAGTCGAGGGCTTTGAAAATGGCTTTCATACTTCTGTAACAATGTGTGATTTGACCAAAGCCTGTGTGTCCCACAAAATACTTTTCGAGAAATTACGGTATTATGGTATCCGTGGAGTCGCATTGGCACTCAATATCTCAAAAATAGGCACCAGAAAGTAGAAAATCATACATCTTCATTTTCTTATCAATCGGTTCAACATGGTGTCCCTCAAGGCTATGTCTTGCACCCACTGTTGTTCATCATTTATATCAATGACTTGGATATCTACTTAAGCCCAGATAAATGTATATTGTTTGCGGACGATACCTCCCTCATAGTATCAGACAAAAAGGATAGGAATTTGACTGACAAAATCGAAAACATAAAATTCCGTTCGGAGGAATGGTTCTCATCTAATAAGCTCACTATGAATATAGAAAAAACACAAAATATTACGTTTTCTACAAACCATGCAACACAAACTGGTCAATGTGCGGAAGTACTCGGTATAATACTTGATGAAAAGCTAAGCTGGACTATCACGCTGACAAGCTAGGAAAAAAACTATCCAGTACAATTTTCATGTTACGTCAACTGCAACCTATCAGCAGCACTTCCATGCTGAAAACAGTTTACTTCGCATTGTTCCAATCCCAAATGAGCTATGAGGTTATTCTTTGGGGTAACTTAAGGGCAGCCACCAACATTTTTAAACTACAAAAAAAGCCATAAGAATCATAACCAAGGTAGGATATAGAGAGCACTGCCGGCCATGGTTTACCAAATTAGGTATTATCTCTATTTATATATAATGTACTTCAAGAAATACACAAACATATTGATTATACTACCACTCAGGGTGAATTCCATCATTACAATACAAGAAATCCAACTTTCATCAGAAACCTTGCCACCCGACTGAATATAAGAATAAATACCCTGATCTCGAATATTGCAAAAGTTATCGAGAAAATTTTACAAAAACGGCTGGTGAAATTCACAATGAAATACAAACTGATAGCCGACCAGCAGTATGGATTCCGAGAGGGGAAATCGACAGAATATGCAATACAAGCTTCAAGATCTTATACATATGAAGCCCTAGACAAAAAATTCCAATAATGTGCATCTTTGTCGATCTCTCCAAAGCATTTGATACGGTTAGCCACTGTAAACTCCTGAAAAAATTTGAAAATTGTGGGATACGGGGAAGAACATATGATCTATCCAAAAGTTATCTGAGTAACCGTGAACAGAGGGTTAACATCGGCAATAAATCAAGCAGACCTGAAATAGTGACATTTGGAGTTCCTCAGGGAACCATACTGGGACTCATCCTATTTACTATTTCTCTAAATGAACTCCTACATCTTCAAACAGAGGGAAAAGTAGTGAGCTTTGCTGATGATACTGCCATTCTAGATAGAGGCTCAAACTGGCAGCAATTGAAGGCATCAGCTGAAAACGACTTTTCGAAAATCGAAAGATGGTTCTCACACAACAAACCTACAATTAATTTTGAAAAAACCAAATACCTACCCCAATGGATTACCAAATATGGGACCTCTGAAGATTGGCGATACATATTGTATTCCTGAAAGTCAATCCATCAAATATTTAGGCATCACTATAGATAGGCATTTACGCTGGGATTTGCAGACAAAGAATACGTTTGGGAAGTTGAGAGGCACTCTTTCCAAATTCAAATATTTGAGAAACTATCTGGATAAGTGGCATCTAAGAACGCTATACTTCGCACTTGTACAATCTCAAATATCCTATGGTTCAATAGGGTGGGGAGAAGTGAATGACTATTACCTCACAAACCTTCACGTCATCCAAAAATGGATACTGAAAATCATACTAAATAAAGGCAGAACTTATTCTAGTAATAGTGTGTACAAGGAAGCTGCTGTTCTGGATATTCGCCAACTGTTCTGCCTGAGTATAATGAACGCTATTAGAAAAGGAAATATCCATTTGGAACCAGTCATTCACCCCCATAATACTAGAAACCGATATAAACTCCTAAAAGGACCCCGTTGCGAAAAAGCTATAGGACAAAAAAACGCTGAATACATAGCCTCACGAATTTACCAGATATTACCAGAAGAAATAAAAACAACCATCAATCCAGGAATATTCAAAAACAAAGTGAAAAAATGGTTAATATAAAGCGAAAGATCCTTCCTCCAAGATTACATTAACTAATTAATTCAATATATCTTTTACAAACTAAATTTGAATATCTTTCAAATTGTTATTTATATATACATGTACTTGAACACCATGCAGTACTTCAATATTCATATATGAATGATCACTCCACGTATACTTATTGTTTTGTGCTAACTAAACTAAAAGATTATACTTACCCGATAACGAAACTGTCGTTACTGTGACACCAACTGTGATATTCACACGATTGTGAATTGCTTTACTAGATAATGCCAATGCTAGTACCATACTGATCATGTAATGTTTGTATTAGTCTGTGACACCCGTACCCAACTATGATGTCCACCCAATTTATTTTAATTTATCTTATTTATCTTTGTTGGTCATAAATGTAATGTTTGTATTAGTCTGTGACACCCGTACCCAACTATGATATCCACCCAATTTAATTCATATATTATAATTTTATCTTTATTTTAGCTTTGTTAGCAATAGAAACGATTAAAATCTACAATCCCTTATATAATATATTTTAGAATTAGTATTCAGATCACAAGCGATACTTATGTTATTGCTGCTGTGATGCTCTTGTTTATTTATATTTCTAAATGTACCTAAACTTTATCTATACGTACATTTGATAAATAAACTTTATTATTATTATTATCATTAATAGCTCCATCAACTATAATATATATATATATATATATATATATATATATATATATATATAACATTTTAACTAATGAAATACAAAATCTCAGTTTCAACACCTTCAACAAAACAATAAAAAAAATATCTTTTGACACAAAGCTATTATTCCATAGCACAGTACTTGGGTGCTGATCATAACTCAGTGACATGCTCTCCCCCATAATCTTAATCAAATTTTATAATCATATCTTAATCAAATTTTAATCAAAAACTTTTTATTTATTTATACTTTAAGGGCCCACTGGCCTCATTAGATGTTCTATGTTTGTTGAATGTTACATGCTGTCTTAACGTCATATATTGTATTAATATTATTTTATTATATTTATATTTATTTTATTTTTATATGACATTGCCATTACTTTAGAATATTTTTCATTGGGCTCTTGTCTGACATGCTACAAATGTACTAATGTATATAAAGTAATCAAATAAACTATTCTATTCTATTTTCTATGATCAGGTAATCGCAGCGTCAACGTCGTTAGCACCGTGTCATTCACCAAAATGGAGAATACACTTCTGCATTCACCATATAATTGAAAAAGACCAATATAACAGCAAGTATTCGATTTCGAGAGAAAATTCAGTTTGTTTACAGGGGAATTCTAGGGCATACAATTTAATTAACAACGAAAAGAACTGTTGTGCATTCGTCTCAAATGAATACGTATTGAACATGGTGGTAATCTAAAAGACCATCGTAGAATGTTGAAATTTTGCGAGCTTACCCATATTTTAAACTTGAAAACGTTTGGGGAGTCGGGTTAGTTTCTGTAATTGATTGTGTAGAGTATTGTTAAAGGAATGCACCTATGAGGATTCAAGAAACAGTCTCATTCAGAACGTTATTTGGATAGTTCGATTGATATCGCTGAAAATGTGCTTCGAAGTTTACCTCCCAAGTATTCCGTGCACCTACTTTGGAGAGCGATTACAGCTTTTCTGTAGAATGGATATATAGCATAAGTATTGTCATTCCGATGTTTAGTCTACCCAAAACAATATATTGTTACGAATACAATACGCCACTGGCATGCTGCCGACGGGATTGGAATTTCCTATGTAAACAGGTACCAGTGAAAGCAAGGTTGATGCCATCTTCGAAAGTTCACCGACCTTTCCGAAATATTCCAGAGTGGGTGGCGAACGAACATAAGAGTGCATCGCACACGAGCTACATACAGTTTTATTTGTTTGAAGTTATTCATCTATGTGATGAGTTGGAAGATAATACACATTAGTACGGCAGTGTAGATCGAGGTATTTTGAATTGTGATTGAGTTATTTAGTACATTGTTGCGATGTAAAGGGTGACGTGTAATAGAGTGGATATACCGCTTCCTTTTTTTTTAAATCAAATTCGTCCGAATTTTGCGACCCGCGAAACAGCGTAGTTTTGGTAGGAAATAAATCTTTATATATTTTGTTTTCTGGCTTATTAAGGACTTATCTTAAAAATCCACCATAAAAATGGAGTTATTTTTGAGAATATCTAACAGAAAACAGCTACTTCCCCGGTTAAGGCTACTCTGGACACTGAACTACATCTGAAAGATATTTTTAAAGGACCCTATCTTAAATTTGCATATTCATTCAGATTTGTATTCGATTTGATATTCCAGTGTCAATTAAGAACTCATAAAGTTGAATGAGCCGAAGAAAAATGTTTTCCAAGAAAAATAACTCACCAGAATTCATTTATAACATTTTTATCGTGTATTTTCCAGAAAAACCTTTCTACACAAATTAGGTTAGGTTCTTTCCGAGTTGGGCGATAACCACCCATTCCACTGCTCACCTTCTCAGATCTACTGTGGCTCAATCCTAATAGGATTAGAGTACACCTTCAAGTCCCGCCCTTCAAGTCGATGATGACGCTCGTTGATACCTTTTCCAGGTCTTTGGGCTCTAGCAGACCGTAACCCTTAAGGTAGACAGGCGCGTGTCTGGGGTTATTCTATGAGAGGGGGGTGGGAGGGGGTCAGTATGAAGGTGTCATATATATCCTAAAAAGTAAAACTCCACGGTAACACCATCGCATTCATATTTAATCACATATAAGACAAATTAATAAACAAAATATTCTTCGAAACGAAGTCAATTACTCAAAAATAAGAGGATGTCTTATAAAAAATACCTAAAAACGGAAACAGATAAAATAACTAAAACATATTATAATGAATAAATATGGTATCAAAATAAATATTCTGATTTTGCATTTTTTCTTTAGAAGCGTATCTCTCTATCATATTATTTATTGTGATTTTCATGCTCCGAGGTATATTCACCACGACGAGTTAAGCGATTCTCCAACGTGGTTGATCTTATATAGGTTTTTAATCTCAAAGACGAGAAGCTCCGTTCTGCCGAAGCGACAGATACTGCCGATGAACGTTGAATTTGTAAAATAGGATAAATAGAAGGGTAAGTAGTTTTATCACACATCAATGATAAATCAAAACCAGTATCAGGCATTTCATGACAATTTGTTCATTCATTTATCCATAGTTCCAGTTCTGCGGTACAAATAAGTTTCAGAATTTTTTCAATTAATTAGAACTAAAATTCTACCAAATTGTTTCTAGTTTTCTAGTTGTGCAGGTGCATGTTCCAAGCAGATGGAAGGTACAACATTTGAAAAATAGAAAACAGCTTTATTGTTGAATCTTGAAACTATCAAGGACAGAAAAATGGACAGTATAATAATCCTCAGGAAAATAACATTGTATAGTTTCATAGTTTGTTTACCTACCACTCGCGGCATACTAATGTCGATCTCTAACATTTCGAAAATATTCGCTATTTTTTTGTAAATTTTGTTAAAATTATCGTCACCTTTCTCTCTCTTGAATTGCAATCTTTGTGAAACATTTGTAATGATCTCTGCATACAAATTATCAATGGTTTCAGTCTGTAAAATTTTGCTTAAGTTCACTGTGAGTCCTCATGCTTTTGATAACAAACAAACTCACTGCTGAAGCTCTCTCCCTCCAATTATATATTAAATCAAGCTATTCAACGATATTTGAAATACTTTCCTTGAATTGCAGAACTGATTCATGTCTTTCAAGTTTCAATCCACTTTGTAACACATAATTTTTATAATTTATTTCATGATACCAGTAGCATTCCTTATTGACTGAACATTTGAACTCTTCCAAGAAGATACATTTTTAATGCATGATTACTGCATAGGCACTCCAGAGCATTATTCAATTCTTGCTATAATTCGCCTTTCTAACCCAGCATTCAATTGCACCTATCGGTGTCAATTCCCACACAATGATTCAAATTCAAAGTTTTCATCGGCAGTTTCTCGACAGTGTGTGCTGAAATGATGCTTGAGTTTACTGTGACTCCTAATACTTCTGATAAAAAACACTTAAATTCCTTTATCCAATAAAATGCTTGCAAATCAGTTTTTAATGGATTATAGCCTAGCTTCGCTGGAGTTGGATGTAGGAAGTTCATAGAATAAGTTATTGGAGAAAGTAATATTCGGATAATTCAATTGAAATTCTAGTGTGGTGTGATTATGATCCTCTGGTATGAGTGGATTATCACCTATAATCAAATTGTCTATGAGAAAATCATTGGACATAACTAAGTCAATAGTGTTATATGAGGAGTTTTTCAAACAGTTGAATTGGAAGAGGCCACAACATGAGATGGTATATACAAATAGGTGTGAATTAACATCTGAGAGGTTCGTGGGTTTGCAGTTTCTGTTAATCCAATTCGGTGAAAATGAATTAGTGGAACTGTCTTTTGTTTACTTCAATATGGATTTTCATGAAGCATCGCCTTGGTCAATTCAAAATAAGTCAAGTGGTTCTATCGAATTCAATTCCATTGATTCAAATGACTGGTTGCATGGAATGAAATACGTTGAACGTTGAATCAAGCAACTGTGTGTAATTTTGAATAGATCGTGTATCTGTTACCTCTACCGGATTCTCACAAGATGTCACACACCAGCGGAGCTCTTCAAAATACCCATTACGACCTGACTGAGCGCCGACTTGACAGGCTATCGCGATGAAACCCAACAGGACTTCTGCCGGTCCGTTTTGTTCAATTAGTGGTATGTATGTATATGAATCGCGACCGAACCTCGTGTCACTCACGATCACCTGGACCTCAAAACTTAACACCGGCTACGATGTACGGCACCTGCTCTCGGACACGAAGGTATCGATACAAAATTACCGAATACGTAATTAGATTTGACGAGGAATCCGTGTATGGAGTTCGGTCGAAGTCATTTTCATGTTTTATGGCCTGTGAAGTTGAAAATTAGGAGAAATAAAAAATACAACGTAATTTGGTGGTTGGGTGATAAAAACAGTAGTTGATGTTAAATGTTTTGATTGACTATCTTGAAATCAACTGTCCCCTGAAGGATTCAGCTGAGTTAATTTGTAGAATCGTTTGTTGTCTGTAATAGGGTCTACTTTATGATTTGTTGAAATCGTAATAGGGTGAAGTGGGGTAAGCGTAATCATGGGGCAAGTGTAATCAGGCACTTCCTAAATTTTGTATCATTGTTTTAAATTTTTTTCTATGTAAAATTTAAAAGTGCAACTAATTTTTTGCCTTTATTTTATGTTTTTAATCCTTTTCAGGGTTCTAGTTGAAAATGCTAGTTATTAATAGATCTCCCTGTATTTTCACTTGTGCGAGTATCGATTGTGATTTTTCATTTCATATTGCTTATACAAATAATTCAATAAGATTGTGGTATTTTGCTTCCTTACATTGTTTCCAACAGGGAATCGGATTCCGCTGCCAGATTTCGATTTGGATGCCAAAAATAAAAGAAAAACAATAGTGATTACGTTTACCCCACCAAAAAATATATATGGGGTGAGTGTAATCACGGAGATTGGGGTAAATAAAATCAGTGATTACATTTGCCCCAGCCTAGAATGTAATTTTTTCCACTTCACTTCATTCGAAGAACATTTGAAAACTGCACAATCTGCCTCACAAGAAAATTATGATGAGCCAAGCACAAGCAAACAGCAAGAGACAGGTAGAAGCATCATCTTTGGAGCACCAACCACTTCCAGAAGCAAAGCCCATCGCAGGACCAAGTAAAGAAAAACGTGTCATTTGAAGATTTGTTGCTAGACACCGTAAGACAATTTCCCCGACCTCATGAGGAAGAGAAAAGGAAAAAAGGAGCTTCTGGAACTGAAATTATCACAGCACAGGAAAATATAGAAAAAAGAAAAAAAGCAGAGCAAGATAGAAAAGAAAAGCAAAAATTGAATCAAGGAAAGCAAAAGATCTAGCAAAAAAGGAAAAGTTTGAAACAAGAAAAAATAAGCCCAAAAATATGATTCTATGGAGTTCTTCTTATGAATAGGACGAAGCCAATTTCTGAGCCGCAGTGAATCAGGAGAGGAAGATTTTGCAACCTATTTACAAAGGTTAGATGGAGAAGAGGAAGCCCGGAAACAAGACGAATTGTTACTCACTGACTCGAAACAACCTGATGTTAGAAATTGGCTTCTGGTCTCATTCAAAGGAAAGAAAAATATAATTTTTATGTTGGTCAAATAATAGCATTTGATGAAGAATCACAACCTATTTGTTTTTGAAAAAATCTGACCAAAACTCGCAACAATTGACCTGAACATTGGTCTGAACAAATTGACCATCACTCAGTGTCTGCATTAGACATCAAGTTAGTTTTACCAGTAACAAATTCAGGACGAAAAGGAGAATTAATTTTTCCAGTATCCATCGCTACATATAATGTAAAATAAAAGGAAAAAACTACATTGTACAGTTTGTTATGTTCGAGACAAACATGCGAATTGTATTCATCCCACAAAAAACTTTTAACGTCCCTATGAATTGAGCTATTAGGCTAATTTTTTTTGGTGAAACTGCATTATTCATATTTTATTACACTTCCTCCAGATACTCTAGAATACGATGCATATGGAAATTACAAACCATGATTACATTTGCCCCGAATGCTGGGGTAAATGTAATCAGCGAACATAACTTATTATATTTGTATATAAAAAATACACTATGGCTAGTAGAAGAAAATAAATTACTTCAGTTTTTAACAATTAGATATGTAGTATTACTGTGAAAAATCAGGAACGTATCTCTTGTGGGTACCTTGATATTATAATTTAAAGTGTAACTATCGTTTTTCTGATTACACTTACCCCACTTTCTACGATTCTCAAAACGCTGTTTACAGGGTGTACACTAACTTCTTGCACTACCACTAACAGTTGATAATCCACCAAAAAAATTTCAAAAGATGTTCCTTTGAAATTTTTAGGATGAGTCCTAAATAAGCCAGAAAAAAGGAATGTATTACCCACCAAAACTTTTCTAATTGTTTGGTTACTTCTGGATTACTATACTCTGTTTCCTAATGTGAGAAAGTAATAAATCATTATTGAACTGTAACACAGAATCGTCTTCGCCGTATTCCATAGACGTACGAGGTTAAATATAAAGTTGTGTCATTGGATAGCTTATGAAAAAGTAAGATAGGAATGTGCAAATAGGTATGGGACATCATGAATGAAATATAATAATATACTGGGTGTCCCTTTAGAAAATACAAACGTTTATATTGCGACGTTCAATTGTTTTCAATTTACATTTCCTGGTGGTTCGAAAAACATTCTACAACTTTCTAATCCAACCATTTTTCTAGCTCTTCAAATGAGGAGGATATACAGGGTGTTCCAAATTAAGTCGGCACCATTGCCAACTCCATTATTATTGATGCTACGATTTCGATTAAATGGGCAAACTGGTAGCATTTTTAGTGGCCTTCTCGATGCGGAAAACAGAAAAAAATTGACAGTCGCGTTGTCATAATATTTCATAAAATGATATTTTTTTCAATGAAACACCCTATATTTTTTCATGCTTTTTGATTCGGAATAACATTCTCAACAACAAAGCTTATTTGACTTTTTTTCGTAAAGGTAAAAATAAGACAGTTGTATTAATAGGAAACATTCATAACAAACGGGTTTGATAAAGTGGTGTCAATTGAGTGGTGCGACATGATGATCACGGGTTTCACGAGTTCACATCCCAGCGCAATTTTTTCTTTTTACTGTTTTATTTTGCTATTAGTAATAAAATATTGTCATTCGTATAAGTACAAAAAATGGGTGTTTGGACAATCATGAGGTTTTATTCGCCAAAACAAAGAAATTTTTTGTACTAGTGAAAGAAATAAATATTTCCACATAAGTCGCTCATTTTCCACTTTAGGAAGAAAAGTGATATGAGCTTTGTTGTTGAGAATGTTATAACGAATCGAAATGGATGAAAAAATAGAGGGTGTTCCATTGAAAAAAATATCATTTTATGAAATATTATGACAACGCGACTGTCAATTTTTTTTTGTTTTCGGCATCGAGAAGGCTACCAGTTTGCCCATTTAACCGAAATCGTAGCATCAATAATAACGGAGTTGGCAATGGTACCGACTTAATTTGGAACACCCTGTATATTAGTCAAAATATAACCAACAACCCTGTGAAGTTGGTTAAAAGATATTTCGTACCAGCTTAGTGACTGTTAATATGATTAGCCCCTAACAATGGACAACGCTTAAGCATTCTCTGTAATTTTCTGTTCCAGGTACAATAAAATAATAAATTTACAATCACCTACCAGATTATATTTTCCTTACTTCGAAAGTTTGTTTCAACAAATAATATCATGTAGATATAAATCCGTCCTTACGATAAGAGATAACAATATGGTCGGATTTGTTTGACAAATGGAGGGTTCTTCTAAGAAAACGATTATAAGCTTTGGTAGAGGCACAGGTAGTTCACCTACCTGTGCCTCAGTGTTTAAAAAATTTGAAATATTTAGTTACTTTTTTATTGAAAATGGCTGGTGTTTATGAATTTGTTGCTTAGAAATGGATTAGTAAAAGAGCGCTTTCTAAAAATTCGAAAATTATTATTCTCAATGTGTTCCACTCTGTTCGCCACCAAAACTCAACATTCCGAGTAACAAAAATAGTTGAAATGTGTTGGAATATGACTGGAGTGGGACAGTCAATAATATACATCAGGTCACCAAAGAGAAGTACAGAAAGAAAAGAAACAGTAATGAATGAGGATGAAAAGACTCTGAAAAAAATAAGGTCTGAAATGAAAAAGGATGATTCCATTCCACTCGAATCAAAACGGAATGGAGACTACAGGAAGACATTAATGCTGATGTTTTTGGAGAATACTTCCAGCAAATGCTAGATCTTATCCCTCCTGGGTCTGTAATGGTTATGGATTATGACAGCTACCACTAAAGAAAATCCGAAAAAATACCAACGTCATCTTGCAACAAAATTACATCATTCATTGGCTTACTTCAAATAAGAAGCCATTTCACAAAGATATACTGAAGAAGGAGCTACTGGAGATTGGACAGTTGAATTAACCTCTTGGTACGAAATTTGTTGTGTCGGCAAAATCGCTTCAAAACGGAATATAACGGTACTTGCCTTTCGCCAAATCACTGTGAAATAAACTCCAAAGAATTGATGAGGGCGCAAGTAAAATGGTTTGTAGCAAGGCATTTTTCCATTTTTTCATTAAAAAAAAATAAAGAACCATCTCCTTTCAACAGAAAGTAGTTATATCCACAATGTAATAGAACCGAATATTTGAATAATTCTCAACTTATTAGTAAAAATTATTGAATATTTAACTGACTTGTTATTATTGCTATTTTTAGGAGTTATTGGTTTCTATTTTCTTCCCCATTTATATCACAGTAACAAATTGTGAATCTGAATCGACAATATTTCTAAAATGTATTACCTATATAGACATAGACTTTTTAGACCACGCGCTGGCTTAGCCTTAGTGGTATATCTTTGTTTATTCGTATGGTATAGCTTTTCGAATAAGTAGCTCGATTATCTTTCTTCATCATATATTTTATGACTATTTCTTGTCAATCAATATGCAATTCTTAAGGAATAAACATTATTATTATCATTATTATACCACTACTTTTGAAATGAGAAAGCAATTATATTGTTGTAAATCCTACTGAGGTATTCAATGTCTGTTCGTCTATTGATTGCATTTCTGTGACTATTTATATATATATATATATATATATATATATATATATATATATATATAGTGAAAGATAGTCGTTGCTGACTAGTTAGGTGTAACAAATTGATTATTGGGGTATGCAGCAAAAGAAAAAGTGTACTCTTTAAAGTTTGTCCAAGCTCTTAGGTACGGTAAGAGATATTTCACCCAAACTTGCTAGACTTTTCAAAACCATAGATAATATCAAAATAGCGAACAAAACAGTCCTTACAATTAAGTCTATTTATTCCAAAGTGAAAGACAAAGTGCCAATGTTAGACAGCAGGAATGTTATATATAGTATATCTTGCCAGGGTTGTGACAAAGTGTATATTGGTCGGACTGCAAGATTATTAAAACAGAGATTAATATCCCACAAAAGTGATTGCAGGCACCATCCAGAAAGATGTGCTCTAGCAGATCACGTGAACAAATTCGACCATCATATGAACTATGATGAAGTAAAAATATTAACTAATGAACGGCACACTGCCAAGAGAACTTTTCTGGAAATGGCTTTCATATCACAGGAAAAAAATCAAATGAACAAAAAAACGGATGTCAACCACCTGAGTAAAATTTATTCCTTCTTATTAGCAATGGAAAATACAGAATTTTCCTCAAATCAATCTGAACTCATTAACAGTCATTAATATATCTTCAAGTTGGCCCAACCTTCAGTTGGTACTAACAAGAAAATTACTAAAATACTTTGGCCAATAATGGCAAACCATTTCATATCAGTTGGTACTACCCTCAGTTGGTACCAGTGACTGTCAAAGCATATGACAAGTGAATAAATAATTTTCCCACAATTTATAACCTATTGAACTTCTTCAAGACACATATTTCAGACTTTATATTTTCAATATTTTAATTAGTAACGTTTCAATGAATTTTAATGTGTATAATTGGTTGACGATTTAAAACATGTGTTGCCAACTTCAAATTCAGAACTTATATTTCACCGTACTTTACATGAAGAACATTCATAAACAACATAGAAACTAATCTCAACAAAGATGTAAGTTATTAGTACCTTAAGGTCCAAATGACACACTAATTTGTTCAATTCTTCATTGTAGTATCCCTGAAGATGGAAATAAAACATTCCGAAAGCTTGGACAAACTTTAAAGAGTACACTTTTTCTTTTGCTGCATACCCCAATGATCAATTTGTTACATATATATATATAATTTCTAAAATTACTCTTCTACGTTCGTTGTCTTCGTAGTCTAAAACTATTGTACTGTTGAACTCGAAATGATGACCCTATGGTGGTGTTCTGATAGTGCAGTTCCTGCATATCTGGATAGGTCTCTGCAATCGTTTGTGTGCTTTTTGACTCTAATTTTCAATAACGGTTATGTCTGTCCAATATATGTACTATCACAATTCACGCATTCGATTTTGTATATAACGTTTGACTGATACTCTTTGGGTAACTCATTCTTCACTCTACGAAGTATTTTTTAAATTTCTGTCGTTGTATAGTGCTAACGACGATTTATAATTTTGCAGAACAGTTTTAGACTTCGAAGACAACGAACGTAGAAGACTAATTTCAGATATGATATATATAAATAGTCACAGAAATGCAATCAATGGACGAACAGACATTGAATACCTCAGTAGGATTTACAACAATATAATTGCTTTCTCAGTCACTTGAATATCACAGTACAACAACAAAAAAATAAAAAAATCGTTAAATCGGTCAACGATGAACATAAACCTTCCTCAATGTATAAAGTATACAGATCCACCCAGCCATTTGTACATGTTAAAAACCATTTCGTTACTCCATTATTTTTTTGTTTTATCGATGTTTCACACCTGATTGTTTTATCACACTTGAATGCCTGTTAAGCAGAACGTTCCTTTTTGAAACTATTTTATATATTAGATTATGATTTTTAACAATAGATCCATTGACATACGCTCAACGACGACTTGCAACAATGTATATCTCACATGATGTATTCATTGCTCAAAAGCGAGTTTTCCGCTCTTTCGTCAATATATCGGCCCGAACGAATTGTAGAACTGTTTTTCGAAACTATAGAATTTTAATAGTTCCTTCGTTAGTCATTTTTGAATTTTTCGTATACTTATTTGAGAATAAAGGTACTCTATTCAGTACCAATGAAGAAAGAAATCAACTCAATACAAAAAATGACCTTGATATACTTTTTAATAAATATAGAGTATCTTTCAACTCTCCTCTCTCTATGGCGTCCAGGGTATTCAATAAACTGCCAAACTATATTAAAGAAAGTAAAAGTACAAACATATTCAAACAGCAAATACGAGAATATTTACTGGAAAAATGTGTGTATAGTGTTGAAGAGTTTATGTCCTGAAACTGTACCGTAAATTTTTATCTTGAGATGTTGAATTTTAGGAACATTGGTTCAGCCTCTGAATTTTTAATTTGAGTTTTTTCGCTTTTGAATTATATTTTGTATTTTAAATATATTGTTCTGGATTTTAGATTTTAAATTCTGTATTTAACTAGATTTAAGTGTATTTTGACTATTCCTATACAATGTCCTGTTGCCTACTGGGAAATAAAGATATATCTATCTATCTATATCTCGAACAACCTCAACGAAGTACTTTGTACGATTGATTACGTCAAAGGTAGGTTGACTTAGTTTACGTACGGAACTATAATGGTATTGTTCCAATGTAGTCGTGAACTAACAAAACTCCTTTTATTTATATTATAGCTCTGAAGAAGCGAGAAATATACTCGCCAAACGTTAGCGAAGATCTAGAATGTTTTTTTTTGTCCAACACCCTGCCATCCCTCAAATATAACTAATTAGGACGCAATCATAGAAATGCAAACTATGTGTATTCGATTTCAATCCTCTTTTTCACGCTGGTGTGATGGTTAGAGTTATAGTGAATATAAATGTCAGTACGTTTTTTATCAGTTATTTTATTATCTCCCCAAAATGAATTATATTGTTGGTTCTTGTTGATTTATATTATCTAAGAAAAAGTTATCTGTACTCTGATTAAAGATTGCAAGAACATCATCAACATATCTCCACCATTCTCTGGTATAGAATTTCTTGATATACATTTTTTCATTTACAGATTGTGGAAGGAAAAAAACCATGTCGACAACAAAATAAAATGCCATCAGGTGAATGAACATGTGAAACGACAAGCATCATTACAACTCTCGACATAAAACTTGTCACCACGAATACCAAACGTCGCATAGTCCCATATATGAAATGCATATCGTATTCAACCGCGATTCCAAAAAAAAAAACAATTTATCCCAATGAAGTGAGTGCCCAGTAGGAAATCCTTTACCGAGAGTCATAACGGTGGGACACGCTGTTTGTTTTAGGACACCCCGCCGGCGGCAGCAGCCCCCCGTCGTGCGCCAGTCCCCCTAAAAGCTACTCCTTATCAGATCTCGGCATGATGACAATTCTGCTTCGGCCGGACGGACGGGCGGACGAACGAACGAAAAGTAACCCATATTTGACGAAAAAAAAACATCACGATCGGTCGTCTCGCTTTGTCGCAAGCATTGAGAGGGAGACGGTAAATCATATGAATGATGTGGGCTTTTTGAATCAACAGGGACGGAGTACGAAAATTCGGTGCCCCGATAAAATTAGGAATTGTAACTTGAAAAGAAGGGTGAATAAATAGAAGAAGGGGGAATAAATGAAGTAAGATGATTAGAAGAAAATAATTTTTATTCACAAAGATGATACGTTATAGAGTCCAAGTCAGCTCAGTCGACTATAGAAAGTATACAGTGCTTTTCTTTAATGGGGGACTTTTATTTTTTGAACGGGTCAACTCAAAAAATTGAAATTTGGGATAATGAAATTGATGCATTAATACTATATTTTGGAGTAAAATTGACAGATGAAACTTTCAAGATGGCGACTGGGCGCCATCTGGGAAAAAAAATTGAAGGGGGGGGGGGTCTTGTGACACATCCTTTTGAAGCTCCTGACGAATACTTCACAACCCTAGAATATAAAGTCAATATCTTCACCTACTACAAAATGGCGGAACATTTAATAATTACCTGCATACAAACACATTGATATCGATACATCTAGAAATATTTGTTTGTCTCTGCCATATGGCAATCCCATCAACCCGATAAGGTTTGATAGGCTATTTTTTGTTTAAACAAAAAATGACAAGGAATGTCAGTACGACAACGAACATCATTGTTCAGTTAAAATATTCACATTTAGTTTTCGGTTTTACTAGTAAATAGGTACCACGTGAACTCTCTCTAAAATGGTCAATTCTCGTCAATTGAAAAAAAAAATCGAAGAGATTTTTATTTACGGTGCGATGCGTAACTTTCACGAAACCGAAATAATGTTTAATGATCGTTTCCCGAATCGTCCTATCTGTAGAAAATATTTAAGGGAACTTGTAACCAAATTTACAACTACCGGTAGTGTACAGAACAAAAAGCCCCCAGGTCATCCGTCCATTCCGGAAGAACAGCGAATGTTTGTGAGGTGTGTCCTTCTACTGTGTGGAAACTTTTGAAGAACAATAAGTACCATCCATACGAAATCAAAATGGTGCACCAGTTAACCGAAGATGACTCTGATCGTAGAACAGAATTCTGCGAAATTATGACGGCAACCATTGCGAGGCATCCTACCTATCTCCACAATATTTGTTTCAGTGACGAATCTACATTTCATCTCAACGGCAAGGTTCACAGACAAAATTGCCGTTATTGGAGTGACACCAACCCTCACATTTTCCGGGAAACTCATACTCAATATCCAGAAAAAATTTACGTCTGGGCAGGAATATTGGGAAACCATATTGTAGGATCTCTATTCATTGAACAAAATTCAACAGGGGAACTGTATTTGAATATGCTGGAAAATACTGTTGAACCTCTAATCACCGAAATCGTGGAAGCGAATCCTGATGAATTCGATATGGATATTGTATTCCAACAAGATGGAGCACCACCACATTACTACGGACAAGTGAGAAACTATGTGGATAACACTTTCCCCGGTCGTTGGATTGGCCGTCGAAGTCCTATGGAATGGCCAGCCTGCTCGCCAGATTTGACACCTGTATACTTTTTTATGGGGTTATTTGAAGCAAAAGGTGTACGAAACTGAACCTTCCTCAATAGTGGGTATACGGCAGAGAAAAATAAATATTTGTGGAAATATCGACGTTACTGTGTTGAAAATGTTCGGCGTGAAATATCGGATAGGCTGTGCTTATGTCAAGCAGTTCAAGGCAACCATTTCGAGCATCTCCTGAACTGAACTCAGCTTCTTTCCTCAAATTATGGAGTTAAACGTCGATGTATTCAGGCAATTATTAAATGTTTCGCCATTTTGTAGAAGGTGAAGATATTGACTTTATATCCTGGGTTGTGGAGTATTCGTTAGGAGCTTGAAAAGGATGTGTAACAAGACCCCCTTTCAATTTAATTTTTTTTCCCAGATGGCGCCCAGTCGCCATCTTGAAAGTTTCATCTGTCAATTTTACTCCAAAATATAGTATTCATGCATCAATTCCATTATCCCAAGTTTAAATTTTTTGAGTTGTCCCGTTCAAAAAATA
Organism: Gonioctena quinquepunctata; assembly: GCA_018342105.1. NCBI lineage: Eukaryota > Metazoa > Arthropoda > Insecta > Coleoptera > Chrysomelidae > Gonioctena > Gonioctena quinquepunctata. The sequence continues at coordinate 39,378 of JAFIRS010001934.1, read as the reverse complement.
AAAGGGGGGGGGGACATTAAAGAAAAGCACTGTATAATGTTATGAGCTAAAGGCGTAATGGTAACTTTTTATATTATCTGCTGTGTTTTATACTGTTTTTCAAGTGGTTTATTGCATTGTATTCGTGGAATATCTTCGTCCTATATCAAAAACACGAAAAAAAGGATATGTTAATTCAAACAAATTTATTTAGTCACTCTTATTGGCTTGACCCGACTGAATGAAATTCATCTCAAAACACAGGTGTTTTCGATTTTATGGAATCATTATTTTGCAGTGACATAATGGATTTCTCAATGAACTGCTACTATTCCTCCGATTTGAATATATGTTCATCTATTGAAACAATCTCCAACTCATATTGAATGAAAATTTGTTTCCACACAAATATAATATTTATTTGAATCCAACAACGTGATAAGATTAATTCAAATAAAAGAATATTATATTGGTTTAATAATATGCGTTAGATGACGAAGGATTCGCACAACTAACCCTGACTTAGATAATTCTACCAAAGCCAACTTATCATCGTTTTGACGTCTGGACTTAAATGTCTAGTGTAAACTATCATACCATATTTGACAATTCAGTGGACCAACAAAATGATTGCTCATTTGAATACATATTTTTAGTGAAGAGATCAGCTTATTTTCTTGAACTGACATTTTATTGAATTCATCAAATCGACATATATACTTATTTGAATGAATATTTTTGTTAAAGCTATCAGCAAATTTCGTAGATCTGATTATTCGATTCAACAAAATAATTACATGGTTGAAACAACATTTCTGCCAACACGAGTTATGAATAGTGTTGGTCGAATAAGATATTTGGTTCATGGAAATTAGTTTCAGTTGGTTGAAACTTTCAACAAGATCCGAAACCAAGAAATAATTTCAGTCATTTTGAAATTATATTTTGTCGTGCATAAACGACACCATTTATTTGTTTTATTCAAATGAATTTTATTTGATTCAACAATTTGTTTTTTCTGTGTAATAATTCTTTGAGTCTATATGGATTAGTGATGTAGTCATTGTTGATGTAATATGAGAACGTTGCTCAGTTGCTTCTATGGTATCTATCAACAGATTTGAAGTAATTTAGCTGTCGCATCTATAATTTTGTGCATTTCACATTTTTATCCTTGCCGGTAGGTATTAGCAATCTGAGAGGTTATTTCAAGTTCGAAGAAGACCACAAGCTAGACTTTTGGTGTTGTGGATTGGCCTATACTGACAATTGTTGGTGACCTATCGATTTTGCACGAAATTTCCTGCCTTCGAACTCCACGCATTAGGTTTGAGTTTCACTCCGCAAATTATAGATATCGCATGTATAATTTTGTGAATTATATATATATATATATATATATATATATATATATATATATATATATACATATAATAACAATTTATTTTTTTTGTCAAATTTGTCCATATTTTGAGAACCGCTTGCTTGAATTTCAACTCGTTTGTTTGAGAAACGTAATAAGGGAGCCTGAGGAATTCTTCTACAAAATGAAAGCGAAACATCGAACAACGAAATGGTTGAAATATTAATTTAAGTGGCCGACGATTCGTATTTAAACCTTTAGTTGAGATAACAAATACCATATCTGAGTAACACACCTCATATATTTCTAGATGTATACATGGGATCAATTTCGACTTCATGACTGAATCTAACAAATAAGTAAAAATTGTTTGAAAAACTATCTATCGACTGCCGAAAAAATATTCGATTTCACCGGGGAGAAAAGATTCCGTGCCAAAGAGCCGGTCCTGTTTCACACCACGTAAATTAAATTTCCACAACGCTAATGTGGAGTCCGATGTTTGGCGCCTTTGTAATAATTTCACTACAAGCCATAATACGTTTTTCGTATCGCAGTTGTCATGACAATGTCCGAGACGCAAGTATGCGCGATAAAGAATAAAAATGAAATATTTCAACGTTTTACCTTGTGCGCGGACGGCATTTTTATGCAGGCAACGGCATTAAAAAGGACTAATGTCAAAATGGTTTATTGTTTTTTTTTCACTATCGGTCGACATCTATTAAGTTGTTCTCTACTACGAGTAGTGATAAATGAGTTGATACGAAAGCTTTTATGTTTACGAATTATTGATAACTTTGAATGAATATGTGGCAATCAAAATATTTTCATAATTTTACAACAATCAAATTTTATTCACAAGGACCATGAGTTGATATCACTAACAGAAAAATAAAAACAAGACTCTTCTAATTATTCAGTATTACATATATTTCATGGAATGACAAAAAATCTGAAATTTAAAACATATTTTTTTTACTATTTACCTCCCCGACAACATTTTTTGAATAGACGCGGCCGATACTTGATGAAAATCCATAATTAAAGTAAACTAAAACCATTTCCTTACGATTTTAACAAAACATTGGTTTACAAAACTCTCAACCCATGTTTCGCTAAACTATAGCTTTTTAGGGTGGAGATAAACTAAATTACAATTACTGGAGGGTTCGATATAAATAATAGGAACAGATAGCCAGTTGGATATTAGGTATTTAAGTGATTAATGGACAAACTATTATTCAATTTCGGGTAAACAGATTTAATAAGGGCGAATTGTTCGAATTATTTCGTTTAATAAATTTTGTGAGTTCTTGTCTTTGGTAATCTCTAAGCTTTCTAGGAGATTGAGATTGTGACTTTTCTTTTCTACACGCAATAGTTCAAAGTTATTAGCAAAGCAATGCTTTTCATTCAGGAGATGGCTAGCGAAAGTTGAATTAGATTTGCCCTTAAAAAACTGTTTCTATGCTCGGCTATGCGTGGCTTGAAAGATGTTTCTGTTTGTCCTATGTGAAAACTTGTACAAGTACCACAAGTTAGTGTATATACTCCAGATTTGTCGGACTTTTAAATTCGATCTTTGTTGTTTTTGATAAATTTTCCCCGAGTATTATTTGTTCTGTAAGCAATAACTATCTTAAGTAATTCGAAATTTTCTCTGGAGGTTTGACGAAATAGGCAGAAACCATGAAATTTGACTTTGTATTAGAATCGGTTGGATAAATTGCCTTTTTATAGAGTTTTTTTGATAGAATGCTGTCAACTAAACTTGAGTTATATCCGTTAGTGGCTGAAATTAATTGAATTATATGTAATTCTTTATCAAAATTCCCTTCTGACAGAGAAACAATCCCTAGTTTGTGGATCATAATATTACATACGGCTTCTTTGTGTTGGTAGGGATGAGTCGAAGTACTATGTATTGTAATATCTGTATACGTAGGTTTGTGGAAAATAGAGAAATCGTGTTTATCGTTTATTTTCGTCTAAGAAATTCATCGAATCATTAATTTCAATTTTTTTTGTGAATCTTATTGAGCGATGAATGTCATTAATGAAGTCAAAAAATATATTTAATTGTCTATCCATTCCTACAAAGTAACATGATGCTGGTATAGACGACATCTTATGTTGCTTTGTGGTTTCGGATCCCACTATGAAAGGTGAGGTCTCCGTAATCTTAACTCGTACAAGTTTTCATTAACTTCTGAGAGTTAGTCAAACGACTAGGGAAGCGGTTAGAAACAAAACAACAATTTGTAGGAACTAATAGACAATTTAATACATTTTTTGACTTCATTAATGGCATTCATCGTTCAATCAAATTTCTAAAACAATTGAAATTAATGATTCGATAAACTTCTTAGATTTGACCCTAACGAAAATAAAATAGAACACGATTTTTCAATTTTTCACAAACTTTCGTATTCAGTAATTACAATACATAGTACTTCAACTCATCCCTACCAACACAAAGTAGCATCATATAATGATTCACAAACTAGTGAATGTTTCTCTGTCAGAAGATACTTTAAATAAAGAATTGAATATAGTCAAACAAATTGCAGCCAATATCGGATATAATTCAAGTTTACTTGACAGCATTCTATAAAAAAAACTATAAAAAGGCAAGTCGGGAAGTTTATCCAACCGATGCAAATGAAAAGTCAAATTCAAGGTTATTACTTATTTCGGCAAACCTTCAGAGAAAATTTGTAATTATTGAAGACATAAATATATTAATTGATATTGCTCATAGAACTAATAATACTTTGGGAAAATTTATCGAAAACAAAAAAGATCGAATTTAAAAGTACGACAAATCTGGAGTATACAAACTAACTTGTGGAACGTGTACAAGTTTTCACATAGGACAAACAGGAAGAACTTTCAAGCCACACATATCCGACCATAGATAGAGTTTTATTAAGGGCAAATCTAATTCAACTTTCGCTAACCATCTGACTGAAAAGCATTGCTTTGCTAATGACTTTGAACTTTTACATGTGGAAAAGAAAAGTCAAAAAGACAAAGACAAGAACTCACAATATTCATGAAATGACCAGTTTAATTCGAATCATTCGGCACATTTCGAATCTGTTTACTAGAAACTGAATAATCTTTCATCCAAAATTCACTCGATTACCTAATATCCCACTGACTACCTATTATTTATATCGAACTTCAGTAATTGTAATTTAGTTTACCGAAACATGTATCGTGAGTTTTGTGAACATTTGTTTTGTGAAAATCGTAGTGAAGTGTTTTAAGATTACTTTATATAAATTTTCACTAAGTAATACTCGACTAGTGCAAATAATGGGGTTTTAATCATCATATATGTAAGTATCCATGAATATACCTAAAATTCACCAGCAATACAAGGCACATGCCTTATGATATTACTCTTGACTTATTTCCACCCTTCACCTCAAAATAGTAAACTTGATTTCAATCAACAATTCCGTTTTAATTCAATTTTACACTCGAATATTAATAGATGAAATATCATTGAAATTAAAGGGAAAAATGTATTGATTTGGTATACGAAACTATGAAACGATATTTTCTAATAATTTTGGAACAAAAACAATATTGTATCGACTAATTCCCTCATTATTGTTTAACCAATTGAATGACCGAATTTTTATACAGACAACCAATCAGATTAATTGTATTGTGATAAATGTCTTCTCTCTGTTTTATACTGATTAACACACGCCTATTCTAAGAACCAATGAGATTTCTTCATTTTTTTAGAATCGGCCAATTAACAGTCATTTTTAATGATTAAAAGCTACCCAGTTTTCCCAATAAATATACACCTTGCTTTTGATCAACTATTCCGTAAATGGTAGCATTCACAATTCTATACTTTGACAACTGTCACTGTCACATTATTTTCGAGTTTTGTTAATACAACGTCGTTTCAAAATGGCAAGATTTGGTCAAGAATCTTTAGAAAATATCGAAAAAACTGTACAGAATGTTATTCCGAAAAGTACAGTAAATAACCAAAAGTCAATATGGAAACAGTTTCAAATATTTTTAAAAGAGAAACATTATGAACTTATAGAAACAACTTCGAATCAAGAGCTTGGATTAGTCATGAAAGATTGGGCTTTTAATATGAAGAGAGTTGATGGTAAAGCTTATAAAGAACGCGTTATGAAGACAACGTGAAATGTTACTGCAAAACTTCTTCAAGAAAAATACTATAAACAGTACGCCCGAACATTTAATCCATTTGCAGGCATGGAATTCAAAGAAGCAAGGGATGCAAAAAATGTGAAAAGAAAGCAGCTTCAGTCTATTACCAACAAGATAAAGCAAAGTTCAACTGCTTTAATTAAGGAAGAAATATATGAAATAATGAATTTGTGGAACAAAGATTGTACAGAAGGACTACAAAAAAGCTTAATCATATAATGGCACTCGAACTAGCCTGGAGAGGGGGAGGAGCAGCAAGATGCAAAGTGCACTTTTTCAAAGAGGGAAAGAAATCGAGTGGTAACTCAACTGGAAGAATTGAATACAACCCGATTTTTTCCAAAATATGCCATGGTGGAGCTCAAAAATTATCAGACAGTAAGTGGTTAGTGTTTAATCACAATAATCTTCATGTGTGCGGTTATTTAAAAAACTTATGACTAAACGCACTACTAGAATTACGTCAAACCGTCTATTGATGACTGTAAATTCTTACTGGAATGAAACCAATTCTGGTAAGTACAAAAATATGCCTTGGGATAAATTAGATTGGAAAATTGACCAAACAATCTGCGGAAAGAATAGGGCTTATACTGTTACAAACAAGATCACAAATCCCTCAAATCGTCAGGTATCCCGGAAGAACAGCTCATCAAAATGACTGGACATGCAAATGCTAAGACACTAGGCCCCCATACCCAGGTATATTTCGCTTTTGAGTATCCAAATATATCAATGGCAAATAATTGCATACATTCAGATATGGACGAACTATTCACAATATGAATTGAACTTTCACTCTAAATTAATCCAAATGAAAGTTTAGCATTGCTTTCTTAAAAAGAAAGTATTCGTAATGATAGTTTCACTTAATTAATTTAGAATTGAGAATGAGCAACTATGTGATTCCAGTGAAGTCCCACTGCAAAAACTTTTATAATCGATAGATACATTTCACGGGACATTCTACACAGAAGCTCAGAAAGACTGATTCGTTGACACTGATCTATACAGAATTTTTATCAAAACCCCGATTCAAAGAAACACATATGAGATTCATTGTAACACTTTAACCAGTACGGTCCCTGTCTGAAGTCAAAAGATTCCACTTCAACTTCAACATTCATGTATCAGATTAATTGGCGGTATAACAGAAATAGGAAGTATTTCAACTAGATTTGAAGAACTGAGTCAACTTAATATGTATAATAGACGTTGCCTTCACATGGCATGTTTCTCTTCAAATATAAAACCCCTCCGTCCCTTCATTGTAATCATAACTGATATCCAGAACCTGAGTATACATCGTCTAACAATACTAATAGTACCTAGGCAAAACCGAGAAATATTCAAATGATTTTTCAGCTACAACATCGCCACTATCATAAACTGAACACCCTAGAGAACTCGATTTTCAGTTTATCCTTGAACTATTTCAAACTAACATAAAACCAACTATACTAGCTTCTCTGTTACGAAACAACCACATTCCAAACCGAACCATTCAGAATACGATAACGCATACAATCCTTCAAATTATTCAACATTCTGTAATTTCATTTTCCATATTATCCATGAATACTTTCCAAACAATATAAAAGCTAATGAATCGGTTCTGCTTTATTACTTGCTCCAATCCAGAACTTCTCTTTCAAACTCATTTTCTAATTGTTTGTTTAAGTAAACTATTGGCGCAGCTGGAAGAACACAAGGGCGACGTTGCCTTGTAGGTGTTATCTCTCCATTTTGAAACAGAATGGCCCTCTGTTTACTAATGGTGAATTATCATTAGTATTATTGAAAGCTTGTTGTAAAAATTTAAAAATGAATACTCACAGCCTTCAGATTCCAAATATGTAGTGAGGTATGGTTCCAGGCATCGGAGAGGAAACATGAAAGAAAATAACAATAAATTAGAGAAAAATATGAAATTATTATCGCTTAAGATGCTTTCAAATACATAACGTATATACAGGGTGTTTCTTGAGTACGTGTAGAAAATTCAGTAGCATGTTGCTGACGTCTAAATAATAAAAAAGTAACTATAAGCATATCTCCGCAAGTTATTCGTTTCTGAGATGCGGGGTGTCAAAGTTGAATTCTTATTTCTATTTTTTGTGGATGCATTTCAAAATGATTATGATATTCGAGTAAAATTTGGTATCTGGGAGTATTTTTCAATGACAAAATCAAATTTGATGTTAGTTTCGTGGGGGTCGCGCAACCTACATGTCTCTTCAGTTATTTGAAATGTCATAACTTTTTTATACGCACCTATACCACGTTTTCTAGTGGAAAAATCGATGTGTCTAACATTTTTGTGTACATAATATATCCTTGGGAGAGGTCGCTGCGAGCAACTGTTTTCGAGTATTGGGATTTGAAATAATCGATGCAAGTGATTTTGAATGACAAGATTTTTAAATTCAAAATTAATTTAGCTAAAGAAATTATATTTCATTAATTTCATTTTGAAATAGGAATCGGGTGTTATTTCAATTCAATATTGATAATAATAACAGTAATTTAACCTATTTAATACTAAAGTGGTTAGTTGAGAGAATTAATTGAAGTAATTGTTCAAAATGCCACATTGCACCTTTATGCATGCGTCAGCTCGTCGTCTCATGGACCCACGTACACATTCCATTATACCTGGTGTATTTCGATAGCCTCACATCCAGCAATGATTGGTTAATACCTAGTAGTCAACGGTCTGCCTGCCACTGGAGCTTACTTGAAGGATCCAGACTCCATAAGTTGCTGAAAAAGGTTTCTGAATGTCTGGTGATTCGGCGCTCGATGATGATTAATGAATATTTCAATATAAATACGTCTTAGCCTCGTAGCAATTGCCATCGGCAAGACCGTATACGTAAATCATATTAGCCATTTCGCTATTCGTGTATGCTGCCATTACAGAAAACAACTTCACTGTCACAAGAACGGATTAAAATGACATGACAAGTACTCACCTGAATGTTATTCATTTAAATCGGAAAAGAGTCCAAAAAAAACTATGCAACAAAAAACAAGAATGATTTTTTGATTACATTCAAGTGTTGAATGTCGAAGACCATTGAATGAAAGAAGACAATTGGCGTATCTTTTTCGATATTTACTACTTAGAGGCGACTTACGAGCTCCACGGAAATAATTCAAATGCATCGATTATTTCAAATCCCCATAATTCGAAAACAGTTGCTCGCAGCGACCTCTACCAAGAATAATTTTTTTACAGAAAAATGTTAGAAAAATCGATTTTTCTACTAGAAAACGTGATACAGGTATGTACAAAAAAGTTATGTCATTTCAAATGACTGAAAAGACATGTGGGTGGCGCCACCCCCACCCCCACGAAAGAGATAAACTAACATCAAACTTGATTTTGTCATCGAAAAATACTCCTAGATGCCCAACTTCACTCAAATATCATAATTACTTTGAAAGATTTACGAAAAATAAAAATAATAATTAAAGTTTGACACCCTGCATCTCAGAAACGAATAACTTGCGGACATGTTTATAGAATTTTTTCTTCCTATTCTGACGTCAGCAACATGCTCCTAAAAATGTCTACACGTACTTTGAAGCTAATAATATTGGCGCTCTCTGTGATGTAAACGACCGAGCATCCAATAGGCGTAATCGGATTGATTGTGACGTTAAACAGCAATGTTGCCAAGTTTCTTAAACTATAAATGTCAGAACTAGAATACTATTCGCAATGTCAAGCAACGATGGCGGATTTGGAGGGTGTAAAAACATTCGATCTTTCATAAAACATTATATTGTCGATTTTATAGTGCACATAAACCTTGTTATTTTGATATTATGAATCATCAAAACGATTTCTGATAAGGAGAAAATATGGCAACGTTGCAAAATTGATAGAAGCTGTCAACTGTGGGATTGGTTGATCGGGTGATTACGTCACAACATTTTGCAATGGCGCTGGAGAGAAGCCATTTGAATTTTGCCGACTTTATGTTTTTTCAAGTTTCATAAAATAGAATAAATAAAAAATTAAAGAGTTTTTCCAAATCCAGGAAAAATATTTTGGAAATTTCGTGTCCTTGCCCATTCCAAGCGAAGCTTCTTATAATAACAGTATAACACAAATGGAATTCCTCTTCATGATTATGGAATAGGGTATAATGTTGGATTGCACCAAAGCGGAAAACCTAGTTCAATAAATGAAAGACAGAAAACAATTATTACACAAGTCAACAAAAAAAAAACTTGGTGCCGGCAAAATTCCTAGAATTTTTTGTGAAGTGACCAATGGTGAAACCTGTACCAACGTTCATTTAAAGTTGTTACTTTGAGTTTTCAAATTAATTTCAGTTTTATTGTTATCAATTTATTAAAAAAAAAATGTTTGTTAGGAATTGATTCTGGGAAATATTGACGTTAGCAAAGCGGAAAAGAACTACCGTTATGAATTTCTTTATATGTGAACAGTATATTATAAACAAAAATCAATGAACAATGACATATCTGGTGAAAAGTAATTACTTCTCTTATTTTGGGGTAGAAAGGATCAAGATGAACCGTGGCTCCTCATATTGCTTGCGTACGACCAACGACCAGAGGAAATATATTATATTTGGGGTACCTATTATATAAAAAGAACAGAAGAATTATGTCAATGATTGCTATTTTTCTTCCGTCTAATCAAAAGTTGTTTAAAAAAAACCTACTCCGGTTTTATATAGCCCGTCGACCTCTCCCAAACTCAGAAGTGTCGATTCTTCCCTTCCGTGATCTACAAGACTCCCAAGAGAAAGACGTGTTGAAGGGTGTAAGTGATGATGGTACAAGTGATGAAATTGAAAGTAAACTTGATCACAACCATTACTTTGATCTTAGTATAGATATTAGAATTCTTCACATTGCTAATAAGGGTTCCCTGATGAATTGTCTAGAAATTTTCGAAATAAATTCTACCTTGAAAGACCCCTCTACAACTTCTTTGAATAAACAATGACAATTATATTTTCTGGCTTCCAAGATCGTCGGAAAGACCATTAAAACTGTTATTTTATATTAGATATAACAAAATGGCTTAAATATTCACCTTAGATCTTTCAATCAAGAATGTTTCCCATTTCAACACGAATAACATGTTTTTTCGGTTACATTTTCTATGTTTCTGAAGTAAAATTATTACGAATGAAATAATTCTTTTCGTGTACAATGTCAACAGTGAAGGAAATCTATGCATGCTCTGATTTTTCAAGTTGCATTTCCTAGCTGAACACTGACCTTATCAAAATATTGCCACGGTGGAGTGATACCTCCCAGCCTTATCCTCATAAATGAGACATCCATACAGCAATTATAAATTGCAATAATTTCCCAAACCATACAAGCGTCATCCATCTCTTCTCAAGTATCCACCTGTCTTAGTAATCCCCATCAAAATAGCTATCATAACAGAAAATTACCTCGACTTGCAACCCCATCAAAAAACAAACAAACGGAGACACTATCAACCAGTGTCATCTGATATATAAATAAATAATATCTATTTACTAATGGTCCAAGCACAAAAACGGTTCTATTAATGATGAATGTCATTAGGAAGGACCACAAACAATTCATTTAGAAATGAAATGTTATTTTTAACGTCCTTTTAACATCCATGTGACGCGCTAACAAGACACAATGATGAATGAGTTTCTTTCGTGGCCACCTTTCGTTTGCCTTGAAATTGGCAACGAATTTATTTGAGAGTAAAAAGGTCGGTCAGCCTTCAGGACTAGAATTGCTCATTTAATGTGATTTGACTTATTCGTTTTTTGTGATTTACAGTGATGGATCGTTGTTTTGAAATTGTCTTTTTACATACGAAAATGCATGTGTTCATGTGGGTGAGGATTCAGTGTTGAGTGTTTTCGTCTGTGGATCATTTTATCGGAAAAAAAATAAGTCGAGGTTCAATCTCAATATTTACATATATAATACTTCCCAATCTGATCTGCAATTTGACATTTTAGTATACAAATTTACCATTTGATTGTGTGATATATCCAGAGCAGTACAAATATTTTCTTTGAGATTGATGCTAATGTGATCCGCAACAATCAGACAACGAAAGAGTAATACCAAAGAATAGGTGTTCAACGAAATCTCACAGACAACAGTTGACGCAACAATGGAATCCTTGAATGTTACTACTGTTAGGCCCGATATTTTCATCCTCAGTTATACTAGGAATAAATTAACCAACGGTTAGAATATGCTTTTGTTCAACGTTTATTGATAACAAAAGCACCTTCTAACCATTGATTAATTTATTCCTAGTATAATCGGAGGTGAAAATAACGGGCCTTATATTGGTAAGATATCAAAATAAATCGACAATTGAAGATGAACCATTTTATTTTATCAATGTCAAGTTTCCGTCAGGTGTCTCTCTTCATGAAGGTACAAAACTTACAACAAGTATCAATACGCATCGATGAACAGTCATTGTCACAACTGTTATAGATTTATAAGCTATAACACCTCCCTGTTTTATATTACACTATATACAATCAATACATCAATCTTTCACGTTTTTTTTAACATTGCATATGTCATTAATACATAAAACTTTATTCAGAATTTAAAAATACAGAAGAAAAGTTTTAAAGGTAAATATCTAGTTACATCACACATGCACTCTGAATATGGGAAAAATACTTTTCTTACGTGTTTTTGCCTCCTGAACACGAATCCGGCGGCGGCGGCAAAATAATGCGGCGGTCTCATACCGTTCCCGAGTTACAGCACAAAAAAAAAACTAACCTCATTTTCAAGCACCGTTTTCTCGCACAAAAATCACTCAAAATGCCTCCTTCTTTTTACCAGCATAAACAATGCACCCTAAATCACTTGTTTTCGGCACAACTTTGCACAAAATAGCGTCGTTTTTATTGAAAAAATCCTGCTTCTTACACAGTTGCAAATGAACAATTTTCGTTCCTTTGACAAAAGTAATTCTAAATGTCTTCTGTCAAAGGAACGAAAATTGTTCATTTGCAACTGTGTAAGAAGGAGGATTTTTTCGATAAAAACGACGATATTTTGTGCAATGTTGTGCCGAAAATAAGTGATTTAGGGTGTATTGTTTATGCTCGTGAAAAGGAAGAGGCATTTCGAGTGATTTTTGTGCGAGAAAACGGTGCTTGAAAATGAGGTTAATTTTTTTTAAAGTGCTGTAAATCGGAAACGGTATGAGACCGCCGCATTTTTCGTGTTCAGGAGGCAAAAACACGTAAGAAAAGTATTTTCCCCATATTCAAAGTACATGTGTGATGTAACTAGATATTTACCGTTTTAAATATAAAATAATATCAAGATGAAAATCTTGATTCAAGCCCGGGACTCGAAGTGATGGCACATTTGCTGTTTTAGTTGGAGAAAAACCCGGAAAACCCATCAGAATTCAGATCATCAACTTTCTAATAGATAGTTGACAATGCTTTCAGTGCAAACAATTAACGAGGAACGTCAAACTAATGAAACCAGGCAACTAGATATAAATTGTTTTTAAATCTCACGGTATTTTTACGATTCTATTTTGCTTTTTAATTAAACAAAAGTAAAAAAAGCATTCCTTATAGAAATGATTCCTGTCTTTGTTTATTAATAATTTAAAGTCATCAAAACATTATATACGAGGGCGGGAAACGATTGAAAATATTAATTTAACTTTCGTCACTAGAAACGAAAGTTAACGTTAGGAGAATTTCTCTCACTTACGACGGAAATCACGTTTTCTCTGAAGGTATTCTATTACAAAATGACTTTTCAAGGGTTGTAAAAAAATATTTCCATTGCACGATTGGGTCTAAGCAAATAGGTAATGATCCATTACTATCGAATTTATCCAATGAGTGAATTCTCCAACTTTCTTGATTATTTCACGTTTTTCTAAGTCTGCTAAAGTTTCTTTAGATTTTTCAAGAGTTGGTAATGGAATTTTCCGAGGAGGGTGAACGACGAGTATTGCATTGTCATATAATTCAATATGATATGGTTGTTTAAGACAACCAGACCTGAGAATAAGTCTGCATTTTCCTTAATTTAATTTTTTTCGTAACCACTCGGGATTTTCAATTTACTTACATTACCAATGTGTGAACTTTCCTCTATAAATTCAAATTTACATAGGCTTCCAAACCTAATATAAACTAAAAATATTTACCTACAACAAAAAATTCCAAAGTATATGATTGTTTTTATATTGACAATCCAAAAAACATGTATTTCTCTCTCTCTCTCTCTCTCTCTCTGATGGCTAGGCTATCATTTGAATGTTTTTTCATTTCCATATTAATTCAGGATTGAACTTCATCAATTTTAACTCATCTATAGATATCAAATTAGTTTGAGCTCCACTTTCAAGTTTGAATTTCACGACTACATTCATTGTTGTCCAATAAGCATACCAACAGTTTTAAATTTTTTTCATTCCACCTTCTTTAATTGATCCAATTGATAAACAGTTATCACTCTGATCACTACCATTTGCACCAAAATTCACTATGTTCGCATTTTTTAGTTGACACTTCTTGAACAGCTTCAACCTCCAAAAACTGAAGAACAGAATGTGAGTGATGATACTAGACAGTTGTTTTGAGCTCTCTACTGTGTACAAAATTTTATTGTGTTTCCAAATCCAATATATCTTTTTATCAAGCCTTCCTTCAAGTCGCCGGTTTATTTTTCAACTCGGTCAAGAACTGTTCAATTGTTTCATTTGCCATTTGCTTACGAGTAAAAAATATATATCGTTCACATGACAAATTTCTCTTGGGTAGGACGTGATTACAGAATTTCTGGAGAATTTTTTTCACTCTGTTTTTTCATCATCGCTGAAAAATATGAAAGTATTATAAATTACGAAACCTTCATCACCTATGCAATGAAGTAAGTGGGCAATTTGGATCTTCTCATCTTTTTTTCCAACTTCGGTAGCCATCAAAAAGTTTTGAAATATTTGTCTACATATTTTCCAATTTTTCGAAGTATTTCCAGAAAAATCCATAGAAGCCATACCTTATTGTCGCCCATTTTAAGTCCAAACTGTGGACTGAGTAGAATTGAGAGCTTCAGCAATTATTCTTGTACTTGTTTCTGGATTCTCCTCGTGAGCGTTCTTCTACACCCCTACCGGTCCATCGATTTGGATAGATAGTGTTAAGGAATTCCCTGGCTACAACGCTAAAATGGGCCGGAGCCCCATCATGCATAAACCATATGCGGATACGAATTTCTAATGGTACATTCTGTAATTATCAATTATTGCCGCCCATACATTTACAGAAAATTGATACTGATAATGTCTTTCACTAACAGCGTGCGAATTTTCCAGAGCCCAAACATCGTGTTATGAAAGTTTGTGATAGCATTTCGGAAGAAGTTTGCCTCGTCGGTGAAGAGTACATATCTTAAAATTTGAGGATTTCCAGCCAATTTTCTCAAAAACCACTGACACATAGTAATGCGTTGGGGAAAGTCTCGTGGCAAAAGAGCTTGTACCCTTTGAATATGATATGGATAAAATTGTTGATCGTGGATAATTCTCCAAACTGTGGACTGTGTGGAATTGAGAGCTTCAGCAATTATTCTTGCACTTGTTTCTGGATTCTCCTCGTGAGCGTTCAAAACAGCTTCTTCCAATTCTGGGGTTCGGACTGATCGTGGTCTTCCGATAATATCAGCTGCCCTCTTGAAGCTACCTGTTTCTGCCAAACGACGGTGGAGACTGGTAAATGTTGGAGCTGAAGGCAGTACTCGATTAGGAAATCGCTCCTGGTAAATATGTCTTGTTTCGCGCGCATTGCCATCCGCAAGGCCATAAATGAAATGAATATCGGCTAAATGAGCATTATTGTTCAAATAATCCATTTTTTTTTAATTCGTGTTTTTAAACTTACAGAAACTTCAACAAAACAACAAAATGTTTTACTGTCACATAATATGTAATTACCAAAACTACTTACTTAACGTCAAATTCAATGCCTAATCATTGTTGTGGAAAATGCAGAATGATGGTAATAACTTCAACACGCATCGATTAACAAATAATCGACTTGAAATTTTCAAGTCCAAATATCTAGAAAAAGGTTGCTTATAGCGACTTGTAACAGGGATAGCTTTTTTACGTGGATATGATAGAGGAATTGATTTTTTTGATAAAAAATGTGCTAGAAGTACGCTCAAAAAAGTTATGAATCTTCAAAAAAGAAAAAGACGTGTAGGTGGCGCCTCCTACGAGTAAGAGCAATAATAACATCAGGTTCGATTCGACACCTCAAGAAACCTCTCAATACCAATTTTCGTTTGATTAAGGTCAGTATTTCGAAAGTTATTTGAAAAAAAAACGAAAATAAAAATAAAACTTTAACACCCTGTATCTTGGAAACGAAGCGTTTGCAGACATATATTTATTCGGACAATTCATATTAGAATATTGTGAGGAATCACCTCCTGAAGTTTGTCAAAGTACTTCTGACTCACCCTGTATATTACCATTTATATTACTACACTACAGGTGTAGATAAAATGCACATAAAACAACTTATGTGTTCTTCTTTTAACCTCAATTTTATTTCATCCCTTTTAGTTAACTATAGGTCATGAATAGGTAAAACGGACCACTATTTAGGAAACTCTTATTTATACCTTAGACCTATTAGGTAAAATTCTTTGATATCCCGAAAAAAAGACATTTTATTTGGTAAAATTCTTATGAAAAAAATCGTGTATTGATTGAAATCTTGGGTTTCTACTTAACCGTATCCTATGAAAAATTCTTTAAATTTTCATTTATTCGTTATTTATGCTATTTGTAGAGATAGAAAGCCCAAATTTCCATCAAAAAGCGATCCCATTTACATCGACATGGCCGGTATTGTTAATTAGTGAGTTATCCACTTATGAATGTTACATTCCGGTAAAACTATACGTGCAGGTGTATTCCAACTAGAAACAAATCCAATTTACATTACATTTATGTCATGATTTATTACATGCAAATATCTTGTACTAACAATTTATAAACTGAAACAATCACCCATATGAATAAAAAAACGATAAGAATTAAAATATGACAATCTCGTCGTTATTAATGATTTAATAAACATCTTTTGCACCACTTATTTATTCATTTCCGTTTTTTTCATTTTCATTCTCCTTTAATTACACAACTGTCGGCATACCTCTATCCTAAACGAGATTATGAAAAATTCATCTCTTCATTATCCTACCCACTATAACAATTATAGGCGCATTTTGTATAATTGATGTTCTTATTGTTTCGTTTGAAACAGGTGTGGTTGTTCCGGATTAGAAAATGGGACATTTATCCACATCCTTCAATTGTATCAAACAGAAATACCAGCATTGAACAAATTATTACCGGGATGCTTCGATATACAGGGTGAGTCAACAGGATTCTCGTGGTCATTTGCTCCGTTGTGAATCACAATTTTTTTTGCTAAACGGACCATTTTAGACAATCTTCCAAAATTATTCTCATTGATACAGAGTTGATCTTTTTCAAATGAAATACCCAGTATATTTTCATATATTCGTATCCGCTGTTTCATTGGCTACTCAACCATTTTTTCAATTTTGAATTCCGTTTCGGCGTTGCCAAGTTATTAAAAAAAAACTATTTTGCAGACTTTTTTTGAAAAATCTCCCATTTCACATTTCGAAATATTTAGTGTGGATATCGGAACTCGTCTATGGTGTTGTTCATTGTGAATACTGTGAATTTGGAATGAATTGTATAGGATGTTCGGTTCAACAACACAAACTTAGGCATTTTTCAAACATCGGTGTTTTGATTTTTTCAATATGTATATTTTCATTTCAATCAACTCCTTTTGAATGACTCTACACTTTTCAATGTCATGTACCTGAAACAACCCATTTCCGAAATATTCTACATCCAAAATATTCATTTTTGTGTCATATTTGGAATAAAACTTTACATAAAAAATCATATTAACCCTATGATGATACAAAAAATAATATTCTTCTACAACCGAGCGAAAAGTACCATGTTTGCGCTTCAAAAAGAAATCGCAAATTTGCACTTTTTCGAGGAGCGAGCGGCAAAGTAACCAAAACGCTCGCTGAGTTACCACGGAAACCATAATGGAAAAACGTCAAATGTTTTGCGACATTTGACACCAGAGTAGGTGTTGAACGGTATTTGACAAATGTCAACTATTTCATGAACAACGCGTGATTTTAAGATCGGCATTGAAAATAAGAATGTCTTTTCGTGAAAATTCAATGGAAATCGATTAAATTAGTGAAATTTCGTGCACTCCGCCGGAAATTGCTCAAGCTGCAAAATCAGTTGCTCTTAGTTTACTGCCAGAGAAGTCGAGAAGCAAGTACGAAAAGCAGTATGAACTTTTGAGTAAATGGTGAGATTCAAAAGGAACCAATAAGATATCAGAAAACATACTACTTGCGTATTTTCCAGAGAAAACCAAGGTAATGAAATCCTCTACCCTTTGGTATAGACCACAAACAAAATTAGTATCATTGAATAGGTTTTTTCGAAATCTTTTAAAAGAGGTGTCGCTTGCCGTAGGGTTCCATTTAAAATTATTAGTCACAATGGCCTTGTGACGTCATCTTTGACGATCTCGTCATCTATCATCACTAGTAGGGAAGTTTACAACCTTTAATATTAAGTTTACAAATTTCACTTGTTTATGTATAATCGTTCCAAAAATAAAAGGGGGGGAGAGGACTTTTGAGAAACACCACTCAATGCTGAGATCTACGATATCAGTAAAACATGATATAAACATCAGCGAATACAAAAAACTATTGGCTTATTTAAAACGTCAAGCTGTTGGCCACAAACCAATAAAATCAAAAACCTTAAATTTTATTCAAGTCAAAACCTTTTCAACTGACGTAGTCTGAAAGCTCTTTCAGAATGCTGAATCTGTAGAATGCGGTGCCCAGAAATATCCAATTCAATTTGTTTGCCAATTGTGACCACCTATCGAAGAATCGGGATTATTTGCTTATAAACTTGAATCAGACGTTTTCGGATGCCGCAATGATTAGTGTTTATATTTTTGAAGCCATGGAAACTCATCCTCATCAATCTTTTACTTTTGTTAAAAAAAATTATTTGCTTTCGTTTTCTTGCGATTTATTCAATATCATTTTTTTACCCATTTGCATCAGCTGGATCAACTTAATTGAATTCCATTTTGTCGCTGTATCATTGAAAACGTCGCGGCAGAAGTTTACCGCTGGCGACAGGCGAAGCTCTGCGTTCAGCAAGCTTATCTATGCATTCATTCTGTCAATCCATCCATCTTTTAACAACATAACATAACCTAACCTTGTTTTCTTTCCTCCGTCGAAATTTAACACTTATTTGCTTTCATATTTTTATTCCTAATAATGGATGATGAATGTTCCAAAATAGTTGAATTCATATAAAGACGTGGAGCAACACCCATAGTAGAATATTTCTATATATCACATACGTTGAATAGTAAAGGAGTGTTATGATGGACGGGATTAAATTTGAAAACACTGATTGAGTGGAAGATGGTTGCTCTGATTTTTGGACTTCAGAAAGTGTAGGTTGGTTTGGAATTATTTTTCAATTGTTCTCATTCAGGCAGCTAATCGAGAGAACCTACATGGTTTATTAATTCAATCAGAATTTCTACTTGGCATTTAATATGTTTCTAAAACTCCAGAATAAATTATTTAGAGAAAGTCAGTTGTATCATGTCATCCTCATCTGAATGAACTCGGGCTTCAATATTTGATAATAGACCAAGTTACTTTGAGGATTTTATTTTTGGTAACTTCGACTTCCTTGGAGACATTTAGTCTGCTTAGACAAATATTGTGGTTATTTTACCCTCATTGTGGAACACTAGGTATAAACTAGGTCAATAAATGACCAGGCAACTCCTTTAACTTAATTGGTGCCAAAATAGGCGATGGAGAGTTTATAGTAGACATGTTTACCGACTTGTTTATTCCCTAACTATATGAACATACATGAGGTAATAATCAGGTAAATATTTACAAGAAAGTTCTTCCTGAAAGTTCAAGCATTTTGAATACATTTTGCTGGTTATATTCAGGTGGAATTTAACCTAATAAATAATTCTATTGACCAATGAGGCTGCGAAGCAATATTTGAAGTTAATAACAGCTAATTTGATACTGTGCACTACGCCTATTAAGTTTATGGGTTTTGTAGGACATATGGTGGTCTCAATCATGGTTTTTATAACTCGAATTATAGCTTTGGAGTTTAAAAGTTAGAATATTCGGTCAAAAAATGGTAAATTCGGACTTTTTGAAGCCATTTTACCACTCTGCTTGGTATAATTTTCCTACAATGTTAGTTGGGATTGTATATATTCCTACTTCATATTGTGGTACCCTGAAGATGACTTTATTTGAAGTAGAAACGTCAGCAGAATATCAAGAGTAGTTTCAATTATTGTATTTCATCGTAAGAAAATTCAGAATTGCAAAAAAATCAAACATTCGAAATGTGTTTTTTCAACCAATGGCAATTAGATTGAATGATATGATCAATGTTTCCATGGAACGTTTGAACTCCTACTATAATGCAGTTCAGGATGGAATGAACAATAATATCTAAGATTTATCGAATTCTAATGAGAGTTTTTCCAACGGACATTATTCGCCATACTGCAACATGCCTATACTAGCACGAAGTATTCACCCAACTGCAAAGAAGCTGTATCCTGTATAACGAGTAAGTTGATATTAATGGAGATTTCCATCCTGGACTTAGTTCATATTTTGATTTTGTAATTTCAATACTAAATATCAAGAGTTGCTATAAGACAAACGAGAGTCAAAACGACATTAATTTCAGCTATAATGTTTGTTTAGTAATTATCATCCAAATAAATTTCAAATGAATTTTCGTCTGTGTAATGACAAAATGTAAAAATGCAGGGCACACACAAAAAAATACTATGAACGTGGCGTCATGTGTGGTCAGTTTAATATTATTATTTTCTTCCATACGGAAAAATTATTTAGAGCCATTTGTTTATTATTTGCCCAGTCTGCATTGTACATGATACTCCTGACAATTTAAATATGGTATTCACAAATGAAAATGATATTGTTGAAAGTAGCTGCTATTAAGTTTTATTTTGAGCTACCTTAGTATTTTTGTACCTCTTCCGTACACAAAATGGAAATACTGAGATTTATTTTAGTGTGTTTTGGATTTCTTGTGGTCGAGCCCAATATTATGTAGAGAAACCCGCAGTCCCTCATCGGCACAAAAATGCGTTAGACTCTCTCAAGAATCGTCCAAGACGGCGCCCATGTTCACTAGCTTCTAAGTAGGCGGTGGAAGTATCATTTCCTATTTGGAAAACGGGAATCGTGTTTTCGTGATGGCATAATAGCCTTAATTGCCGTTATTTGATTTGCTAATCGTCGACTGTTTCTTCACGCTCCAACGAATCCGCATTGTTGGATTCAAAATGGCCGCAAATAGCTCTGAAACAGATGTTTTGCGTAACGCAGCAACTGCATATCTGCATAAATAGAATCAGAACATCTAGAAGGTTGGGTAATGAGATATGCTTGGTTTGCTTCTATTAGATGTTTTCATGATGAGTTTGAAGTACCAATAACAACCCCTTTCGGGAGTTGGTTGAGATTTGGATCAGGATACAATCAAATAAACACTGTTGGTTTTTGTCTATGAGCCAAAAAAGATTAAAGTCGTCCTCAGGGTATTGTAACAAACAATAAATTATCATTGGATCGAAATAGTTTTTACCTACTACGATATGAAACTACATTAAACAAATTTAAAATAGTTCTTTAGGAGTTGAAAACGGTGAAATTTTAAAATATATGAATCCTTTATTTAGCCCAAGACTAATATATAAGTACAGTCAATAAATAAAATAAGTAGAATAAAAATATAGTCACATATAAATACATTGATAACAAACAGATAGTAATATACTACACTATATATACATTCATATACACACACATAAATAAAAGTTAATAATAGGTATCATCATCGAGGTTTGCACTCACTCAACAGAAGTCTCTTCAATTTAATTTTAAATACAGCAAGAGAGGGTGAATTTTTTATGTCCTCAGAAAGTTCATTGAACTTATTTAGTCCTCTGAAAAAAACTGAATTTTGCGATTTTTTTGTTTTCACATTTGGAATGAATAAATTATTTCTATTTCGGGTGTTGTAATTGTGGTGTTCTGATACGAAAGATATTTTTTCCCTCAGATATGGTGGAGCACTACCTGTTCTTATTTTAAAGATGAAGATCAGTGCTTGATGTAGTAACATTTTTTCTACTGGTAACCAGTCAAGCGTATTCAATATAAAGATACCTAACATAGTTGAAACAGAAGCGCTGGAAAAACCGTTCATATTCTTTTGGAATTGGCACTCTATGTCGTTTAAATACAAGAATAATTACAAGAGAGTTTCACATCGAGAATGAGTTTGCAAAATAAAACTCCCGAAAATAAGTTTTTTTGGATTTTGTTCCTATTTCGTGATGGAGTATTTTTTTTTTCAAATAACATCACGTTGCACTCACGAAGCACTTCATGAAATTGTTATGACTGATTCATTTATTACGAAAAAATTGCCCATTTTTGCTATAGACGATTTGTTCTCAAGATTTTTTTTTGATATTCAATTATAATAAATACTATATATTCTTCAGTCAGTCTCATTATTGTTGTTATTATTGAATCAACAAATGACCTTCCATGAGATATTGATATAAAATTATTGGTAAAATGTATTAAATTTTTTTTAAAGGGAAACAATCTCGATTGAATATTGAATAGAGATATTTTTCTGTGAATTGAAAAATCCACGATAAAAATGAGGTTGTTTTCTGTAATATTTAACAGAAAACAACTACTTCCTTGGCTAAATCCACGTTGTACATTAAACAACATCTGATATATATTGTGTTAGGGTCCTTCCTCCAGGGAAGTAGTTGTTTTCTGTTAGATATTATAAAAAACAAACTTAATTTCTATGGTGGATTTTTCAATTCACAGAAAAAAATTCCATTCAATATTCAATTGAGAATGTTTCCCTTTTCAACCTGAATAGCCCACAAGAGGTTATCTCGAACGATGGAAGATAGTTTATCTTTCAGTCGCAGATGATTCCACATCTGATTTTATGAACACCCTGTTCATATTTTCAAACAAATCAATCTATTTTTTTTAATGTGAACCACTAAAATAATATGATCCTTACAAACATAAAAGAAATTGAGAATGGAACTGATTAACTTATCTTTCGTGAAAGTAGGATTGAAGTAGTAGGACGAATTTTCGAATCGATTTGTGAATATTATTTTTATTAAATATAGATTTTTGTTCCTTTGTTGAGTAAATTGATTTTTTACGTTTATATTCAGTAAAAAAAAAAAAGTAGACAATATAACTTTCTCGTTCTCGATAGTAAATGTCGTATACAGGTACTCTCTGAAAAGTTGTACAATCTTCCAAACTAATAGGGTGATGCACCAATAGTTGACCAATTAAGAGCTTTTTTCAAAAAAATTACTTATTGATACTAAAATATCAATTTTCATGAAAACCAAAAAAATTTACAAGTAGATCCAAGGTTTTGGATTCTTAATATCATGTACAATCTTGAAAACAACGGTAAAATGTAGTCAAGAGAATATATATGAGTCAAAATAGTCATAATTGACCAGCAAGAACTAGTACTTGACCACAATTTTACCCAGTGGTTGCCACTTGATAAAATCAAATGAAACAAGTTTCTAAGCAAAACTGTAGATTTATTGATATAAAAAACAAGTTTCGATTTCCAAACAGAATATTATAAAATAATAATTTTTTGACTCAAACCTTTTTCAAAAATACTAGTTTTTTAACGAGTTGAAACTTCTTCACACGGGTTTGGACTACAATTTCCTTCATTTATATATTCCTTTACTTCAACCTCGATATTAAATTTTTGTTTCTCAGTTTCATTGTTATTTTCTTGCGTTTCAGTATAACTATAAGTTTTCTCTTAGAACAGTTTCATTATCATTATTAGTTTTATTTTCCAATTCCATATCAATGTGTTTTCCTTTATCGTGTTCTTCTTGGTATCATCATGTAATTCTTCTGCTGACTCATTGCCGCCTCATTCCTTATTTCTGCTTTTTTAAACAATTTCCGTCTTTTCTTGGAAATGAGTGAATCAAAATATAGAAACGTTGATTGGCTTCATTCGTTCTATTCCATCTTGATCTCCCAAAGTTCGCGAAGCATCGTGCATACATTTTCTGAAATCTACTGTCTCGACTTCATAATACATTTTTCATGCTTCTTTTTTCTAATAACAATGGAAAAGTAGCTTTATGCAAACAATATCAATCAGAAACGACTTTTTTCTATTTACTTTTAAAATTATTCATTAAAGTAGCACGCGGTACCCCATACAGTCTCTAATATTGATAACATCGCTCACAGCCTGTTACAATCGTACCTTTGTATATTCGAAAAATTCGATAGTTTAATTTATTTTTTCTGGGAAATACTGTGGTTTTACTAAACCTGTATTTGAAAATAAAAGAACCTTATATAAAGTAAAATATATGTACCAGTTGTTGACCATGACGAAAAACCAATAGTTGACCACTACAAATCTATGGTCAATTACTAGATCCGCTTTAAAATAACGATATTTTTTTAACAACAATAAATATTTTATTCATACCCAAAGCTATGAAACAGACGGAGACGTACAACAATTAATTCCTTTGGAACACCAGTAGTTGACCAAAGTGGTCAATTACTGGAGCTTCAACAAATATTTTGGTCTAGTAGTTGACCACATGAATTAAAATAGTAAAAACACACAATCCAATAATGAATACCATGAAAATACCTAACTATATTTATATAGCAACTAGTACATCAAGTATATTTTTAATAAAACTATCAACAAGAACGGATGATTTGAGATTACTGAAAATTGTCTTCTCACCATGCTTATTGCCACATCACCTGTTTTCTACCAGTGAAAGACGAAAAATGTGTTAACATGACAGTGACCAACTTATCGTGAAATTTATTTGGGTTAATTGTGACATCTACCAGATCAAAATCTCATTCAATTTTCAAAACCATAGGCAACTAACAAAATAATATAATATCCTTATTTCTGCGTATTAATGAAAAAATGGTGAATTACCGGGTGCTGGTCAACTACCGGTGCCACAACCCTAGCACTCGTCAAAATTAGAAAAAAAGTTCCAGGAAATGCTTAGTATTTAAAATGCAGGGCGTTACTCTTGAAAAACGATTTTTTTTTGGGTGAGAGCAACTTCAATTATTGGATTTTGGTGCGGTATTTACAATTTTGGCATTGAAAATGGACCTGCATATAGCTACATGTGATGTTTCGTGATTATAGGGGACATATTTTATGTATTTTTTTTCAATTTTGAAAATAATTAAATAAATTGAATAATTAAGTCGACCGGACCATCGTTTGCAAGAAAATGAACTTGAACGTTCCATTGTATTTTCAAAACTTGAAATTTCAACAAGGCAAACAGTATTTACTTCCTGAATACCCCCAGAACTGTCAGGGCAGGATAAACTCTTATACCCTCTCATTATTTATTTTATTAAAATATCGTGGTTTTTTTCCTGTGGAAGAGAACTGACTATGTTCATAAAACACCACATAGTATCCAAAAATGTTGCTATTTGAACGAAATGTAGGGCCCAGAAAAAAAAAATGGTTTCTGGCAATGTTCATTACAGAAAAAAAGTTACTATTACATTACCTTGTCTCTTGACCATTTGGAATAGATGCAATATTGTGAACTCACCGTAAATGGATCCTGAAACAAACAAAAAAAATATTAAAATTCGAAATACAATAAAATATATATTTAGAATAGTCAAAACAATTACTTGATATGTCATCTGGATTTTCAGATCATTGAGAACCTATGAATGTGTATAAAAGAAATCATACATGAGGTGCCTCAAGGCTCTATCTTGAGACATACTTCATTCATTTCATACATAAACGACCGTCATTATCATATTTTGCCAAAAAATTGCCGATGAAAAAACTGTGATCAATAGTAACAGTGAGAGAAGTAACTGACTGACTCTACCAAACAGATTTTCGAATTAACAGGTAATTAGTTTTGCCTTATTCTGAGAAAAATCTAGAAACTCATTATATCTTCCAATGCAACTCTTACAGGAGGGTATAGCGTCGAAGTGCCCAGTATGTTTATTGATAATGAGCTCAACTGGTTATGAACTAATGATAAATTGGCGAATACAATATCTAGTGCATTTTGATTCATAGATTAATGAACTCAGTGGGTATTCACACTCTTAGGTCCAGCTACTTTGAACTTTTCCATAGTTATTCGACCTATAGAATCATTTTGTGGAAGTACCTCGAGTCACGGAAATTATTTTCATTTTTCATGCTCTTATCATTCAGCTTCAGATCATTCCACTTCCAAATGCTCACATATACTCTTCTTGAAGGACATAAAAACAGAGTAGATCGTACTTCACGATAAGATATACATTAGTATCGTACGAGATCAGAAAATTTGCTTAGAAGGCCAATATATACGTTTTCAGTATTACAAAAAATTCCATGAATATACATTACCAAAAGTAATAATATAACTGAATTTGCATAGTTTTATATAGAAAGTCAAATCTTTTTTACTGGAGAACAGTTTCTCCTAATCTTAAATTCTCCTCTTCTTTTACTGAGTCTTTATTCGAATATCCTTCTCCATTTTCATTGAAATCCTGGGAATGTTTCTTTCAACTAAGCTCTTTTTTGTTTTTACTTCCTTCTTATGACTGTATACCAATGTTCTTTTTATTTCTGCAAACTTTTTCAATGTCTCGTATTTTTAACCGACGAAACCAAAAAGGAGGAGATTCTTTATTCGACGCGTATATATTTTTTTATGTATGACCACGCATAACTTTTCATAGAAGAGTCCGTTTCCGATTTTTTTTTGTCCCATTGGAATTTGAACAAAAAAATCTATCCCTAAGGGTAGCAAAATGGAGGATATTGATCGTTCACCCTCTGAATTTTGGTCCGTTAACCGATTCTATCAGGCATAACTTTGTGGTGGGTTTTCCGATTTGAATGATTCTTTCTATAATAGATAGGGTATACCTCATAGTTGATCATATTTCAATTTGGAATGGAATAATCAACCCCTATGGGTAGAAAAAATGGGGGATGATTGATTTTTCACTTGTGAACATTGGCACACATATGAAGTTGACATTGACAGATCCTCCTGCATCCGTCACAATAATGACATTCTATGAAAGGATGGAATTATATACAAAGTGATGGAATCAACTAATCAGAACTTTCAAAAATAATTTATATTATATAACAATAAATAGTTAAAGTAGATAATCATAATATTCAACAGTTAATAGTTGAAGTAAGCTAAGTAAGTAAGTATTTTGAAAGTAATCAAAAATTAAGTAAGTAATTATTATATTCCAACCACAAAATATTTGAAAATAGAAACTTTTTAACATAAAATTAAACCGACGAAAAATTCAACTGCAAAGCATAAAATAAAATAAACCTTCTTAGTCTTAAAAATAATTGAGCTCCTAAACTAATGTGAGTTACTAATTTTGAGACGGCGCCAAACAAACTAGCAATTGAATTAGGTAAAGCGTAAAATGATGACAGGAAGATGCGTAGCGGCGTTCTGATTACTTCTTCAAAGTAATATAATGATTTTCGATAATTGTTTGTTTGGCGTCGAATCAAAATTAGTTACTCACATCAGTTTAGGAGCTCAATTATCATTAAGACTAAGCAGGTTTATTTCATTTTATGCTTTTCAATTGATTTTTTCGTCGGTTTAATTTTTTGTTAAAAAGTTTTTATATGTTTTACTATTGAGGGTGCTTAACACCAATTTGTGGATTGTTTTCTATAAATATTATAATCTTCATTTATTTGATTGTTCAAGCAATTGAGTATTCGTTTTTCATTCCTAATAAATCCCCTCAAATAGTATAATTGACATCAATTGACTATTTCCGTGATTTTTCTCATATCCTACATTTCCTTCTGCAGATTCATTTATAGTGTATTCAATCGTTTTTCATTCATCGTCTATGTTGTCTTCCTAATATGATATATTTTCCATCATTTCGGATTCATTCAGCATTTCCTCCTCTTCAAGTTTGGTCATTCCAATTAACATGTATACCTCAAATATGAACCCAAAAGATATCAAGCAGAGGAAAATCACGGTACCGGCAAAAAATATTCACGATCTCTTGCTGAATGTCAATTGTGATATAACCTATCCAACAAAGTATTCGTGGCAGCTGAAGACTATTTTAGAGCAGGGTCGATAATTTTTGAAACAAAAAAAAAATTGTAGGATGAAACCCATTGAAAAAAAAAGAGAATTCAACAAAAATGAGAGGAAAAATAATTTACGGGCGATCTGAGGTCGGGTGAGTTTTTAAGGGTAAAAAACGGTTTATCTCGATTTCCGGCAATACTACAAGTTCTATGGGGAGAAGTTGGACAGCAATGTTGTAGGTAATAAAAAGATCTACACTTTTTGTATCTGAACTTTTTTCACATTACCTCAAAATGTATGTAAAAAATTCTAATAACCAATTTTTTTGTTTTTTATTTTCATCTTTTACAAAAAAAAAAAATTCTCACGAAATTTGTTGAAAACTTACCTTTTTATGTCCCAAACACACTGTAATTTTTTTGATTTGGAATATTTATTTTTTTACCTTATTTTGACTTAATATCGAAAAAGCACCCTAATTTTCAATTGAAAATTCTCCCGTCAAAATATCAGCTTTTTAAAAAAAGTTGGTGAACTTTTTGTTCGTTGAAATCTCCACTTTCTGATGGTGTTAAAAAAATATACATTACTATGGTAAATGTTCTCAGGAAATGCAAAGAAATAACAGGTAGCAAGGCCCAGACCCTCCTAGCCCCTTCCCCACTTCTCTATGAAATACCTTTTGATGGGCAAACATTTTCCGTAGGTCACTCAGGTATATCAGTTATCTCAAAATGGCAATAAATAGGCATCTACGCATATAATTTAAAGAAGATTCTACAACTTTATCAAATTATTGTAGATGTCTTATTAAATTTTCGAATTCGAGTTTTTTTCGTTTTTTTGTATTTTATGAGAACATTTACCATAGTAATGTTTATTTTTTTCACACCACCAGAAAGTAGAGATTTCAACGAACAAAAAGCCCACCGACTTTTTTAATAAAGCTGATATTTTGACGTGAGAATTTTCGATTGAAAATTAGGGTGCTTTTTCAATATTAAGTCAAAATAAGGTGAACGAATGAATATTTTAAATCAAAAAAATACAGTGTGTTTGGGACATAAAGAGGTGAGTTTTCACCAAACTTCGTGAAATTTTTTTTTTGTAAAAGATAAAAATAAAAAAAAACTTGGTTATTTGAATTTTCCACATAAATATTGAGGTTATGTAAAAAAAATGTCGATACAAAAGTTGTAGATTCCATAGGACTTGTAGTTTTGCCGAAAATCGAGATAAACCGTTTTTTACCCTTAAAAACTCACCCCCTTCCACTTCCCGACCTCAGATCGCCCGTAAATTATTTTTCCTTTAATTTTTGTTACATTCTCTTCCTTTTGAAATGGGTTCCATCCTACTATTATTTTTTTCACTTTTTATCATTTTCAAAGGCTTCAGCCCTGGTCTATTTAACCATTGAAACATTATTGAAATAAAATAAGTATTTTTTTTTGTTAATCAAACGGTTTTATTGTAAAGGAACATAATAATGATGCTGATAATGTACTAAAAGCTAAGAAGTAATTAGGTAGGTAACAGGTACCAGTGGTACTTTCGATTTAATAAATCATACTAAAAAAATTATTTTCGAGAAGGCTGCAGAAAAAAAAATTATAGGGAAATTAATTACACACTATACAGGTAAAAAATAGGGTTACGTTATTTAACAACAACAACTACGGTATAGCAAACTCATTTTATTGAATTCTATTATGATTTTATCGCTGATTTTCATTTATTTCCAGTGCCTGTGGCAAAACCAAAACCCATAACAGCCTGAATGATTCTTCGAAAGAATCAAGTGTCTAGCTGCTTTACTTCTGTATAAAACTACCTTATGAATGTTGCCCTATGAGCCAGTCCGTGTGCGTAGACAAAACAGAAAACAGTAAGCAATTGAAAATACTAGATTATACGAAAACAAGCCCCGAAGCGGCAATTTCAGCAATAGACCAATCAATTGAGATTTTTTTCGTGAAAAAAATACTACCAGGAAAACTAATGAAGCAAACTCGATCGGATTAATACTAACGGAGAAAAACCAGAAATACCGGAAAATATCTGCGTTTAAAAAAAAATCGTAACACCGCCATTTTTTTAGTTTCTAAGCAGGCATAGTAGTGATTAATATGTACTTTATGTGCGAAAATCTCTGGCACTGAAATTTGATTTTTCTAATGCACTTCATTGCAGCAGTCCTGCTGAGGGCTGAGTCTCGATAGATTGCAGCATGGAAACAGCTCTACCAGGTGCAACACCTTGCCAGGTACCTACGCAACTCGTCTACAGACAACTCCGTGTTCCAATATCGAAAGCTATAACAAGAAAGGATACGACCTTAGAGGCATTCAGGCATAATCCCACGGATATTAGTTTCGCCCTACCGCCCGCTCGAGCAAAGTTTCTTGATGACTTTTCTAAAAAACCGATTTTCTTCACTAACGAAAAACTTTACATTTCTTTTCGATAGCCCATTACAGGTTTCTCGATAGGCACCAACTTTTATCAGAGATAAATTTCATACTTCTTGATGCGACAGATACGCTATATTCATAGCATTCACATTCAAATTCCCCAATATTTTTACTTGTGCCAAAATATTGTAACGTAAATAAACTTAACTTGGTTCTACTAATTTATTTCACACTTAATCTACAACTTAATTTATATTACTACGCCACTGTATAGCTCGATGGTATGGGCTCGTTCAGACTGTCCACTCCCTCTTGAGGGCTCTCTATTTATCTCCGATACAGCATTCTCGATGTTTCGAATTCTTCCAGTTGGCGACGGCATGTTCCAATTGTTTCCAATATTGACCGTTGCATTACGCGGAAGAGGGACTGGATGGTTCTCGAACATCTCCGGGGATGATCTCATCGCTGTCGACGGCAACATGTGAGGCGACAGGTCCGGCCTAGGTTCGTTACATTGCCCCCTTCTTAAAGACATTTCGTCCCGAAATTTCATCCTTGGAGTGTGACGATATCTGCATGACTCCCCATATCTGCACCGTGAAGTTCGATGGAAGTAACACTCCACGGTCTTCATGATCGGTCGTGGAAGAGGGTTACAGCAAACCAAAATCTTGACGCCGCTGGATCTGAATATCGCCTCCAGCATACTTCTTATGACTCTCCAGTCCAACCCATCAATACCACAGGACAATTTTGGAATTGCTAGATCCACCAGATTCTGGTCCACCATAGTATCTCTCAGTTTGGTGAGACTCTTCCAGACATCTTCATAGGACGGTTTATCTTGGGAATGCCTTTTGGTAACTAGGTAGTAGATGTTTCTCTGGCCTTTCTTCAACTGTAGCACCCCACCAACTTCTGGATTCTGCCCCCGCAGTGTTTGGAGTTGACCAAATTTCTTGGAGAACACTACGGCGATGCCCCTGGACATTCGAAGATCTTCTGCCTCACAGTGCGCTAGTGCGTAGTCAGCAGGCACCTCGAAAAGGTCTCGTGACTCCTCTCTAGTAACCCCATGTAGAACTTTCTGCCCGTTTGAATACAAGGACATAAACTTCTCGAACGTCATATCATCCTCCGGTGGCTTGGGGGTGCGAACTTGGTCATGGTTTCCAGCGTATGGGGCCAACCTGTTGAAATGGACGACCCTTGGTTTCCCTCGGGTGGCTTATGGATTCGGTACACAAGGTCGTTTATCCTTTCACAATTTTATACGGGCCTTCCCACGAGTTCCGCAACTTTGGTGATAGTCCACGACGACGTTTGGGGTTGTACAGCCAAACCAGGTCATCAACCTTAAATCCTCCAGCGTCGGCCTTGATGTCATAGGTCTTCTTCATTTTATCGCTGGCACTCTGGATGTTCAACCGGACTCGTTCGTGGATGTCGTCCATTCTCTGCCGAAGTTTGCTGACGTAGTCCTCTCCCGCAGTGTCTTGTCCTGGCGGTATCCCAAACTTCAGGTCACAAGGCAGTCGCAGTTCTCGGCCCATTATAATACTAGCAGGAGTTTGACCGGTTGACTCGTGTACTGCGAATCGATAGGCCATCAGGAACAAATGAAGATACTGGTCCCAGTCTCTTTGATGGTCAGAGACAACCTTGGACAAGTGGCGGTTGATCGTCCTGTTCATCCGTTCCACCATTCCATCGGACTGCGGATGTAGGGCCGTGGTTCTTGTCTTGCGGATGTTCAGCAGTAGACATATTTCTTGGAAAAGGTTGGATTCGAAATTTCTGCCTTGATCCGAGTGCAGCTCCATTGGAATACCGAATCGACATATCCTCTTTCCCAAGACTTCTGCCTTGATCCGAGTGCAGCTCCATTGGAATACCGAATCGACATATCCACTCTTTCACCAAGCCGTCGGCGACGGTGATGGCTTCCTGGCCACTTACTGAAGTAGTCCATTGCCACAAGGATGTATTTATTCCCGTGGTCGGATACGGGAAACGGGCCGGCGATGTCAATGGCGATTCTCTCGAACGGGCTGCCTACGTTGTACTGACGCATCGGGGCCTTGGGTCGTATTCGAGGTCCATTGCTAGCAGCGCATACAGCGCACTTCCTGCACCAGTCCTGGACGTCAGCTTGACAATTGGCCCAGTAAAACCGTTGCCTCACTTTCTGCAGGGTCTTCGTCACTCCCAGATGTCCTCCGGCGACTCCATCATGGATTTCCGCAGCACTTCCTCTCTTCTGTTCCTGGGAACAATTATTTGGCGTCTGTCTTCCCCACCAATATCGGCCTCCAGCACACGTTTCAGGATCCCATTGTCCAGAATAAGAGAGTTCCATTGTGCCCAATAGGACTTAACAGCCGGCGAGTAACCTGCGACTTCCTGCCATGATGGTCTTCGATTGCCCTTCTTCCAGCTGACGACTAAGCCAAGGTCGGGGTCTCTCTCTTGGTCTTTCTGGATCTTGCTGTCATTCCAGTTGTCATCCATTGCCGCGGTTCTACAAAGTGTTGCTTCTTTCTCTTCTGCTCGTCGGCAATGTGAGCAATCATCTGGACATGGTCTTCGCGACAAGGCATCTGCATTCTTATGGCTAGTTCCGGCTCGATGTTCGATCTCGAAATCGAATTCTTGGAGTTTTCGATCCAACGTGCTCCTTGACCCTCAGTATTTTTGTACTCGTAATAGCCATTTGAGAGCTGCATGGTCAGTTTTCAACAGGAATCTTCTTCCATACACGTACTTGTAGAAGTGCTCCACTCCCTTTACAACAGCTAACAGCTCTCGCCTGGTGACACAGTAATTGCGTTCTGGTTTTGCTGAGCGTCTTGCTGAAATAACCAATGACCTTCTCCTGCCCTCCTGGATCTGAGATAGGACGGCTCCAAGTCCCACGTTGCTGGCGTCCGTATCCAAAATGAATTTCCCTTTGGGTAGGGATAGCTCAGTATAGGTGCGTTGATCAAAGCTCCTTTCAGCTTCCTGAATGAGTCTTGACATTCTTCGGACCACTGGAACTTTGTTTGACCTTCCGTGAGCCTGGTCAGTGGTTTAGCGATGTTTGCAAACCCCAGCACATATCGGCGATAGTATGTGCACAAACCAAGGAAACTTCGAAGTTGGTGTATGTCTTTTGGGATGGGCCAATCCTTAACAGCTTTGATCTTCTGGTCATCCTGCTACTCCTTCCCCGGGAACAACGTGGCCGAGGTATCGTACTTCTTTTGGAACAGGTGGCATTTCTTAGGGGCTCAGCTTCAATCCGGTTCCTCAATCGCAGGAATACTTCCTCCAAGTTTTTCACGTGGTCCTCGAACGATCTGCCGACCACAATTATGTCGTCGAGATACACTAGACACGTGTTCCATGAGAGTCCCTTCAGTACTGTTTCCATCAATCTTTCGAATGTGGCGGGAGCATTACAGAGCCGAATGGCATAACGGTGAACTGCCACAATCCTGAGCCGATGGTAAAAGCAGTTTTTTCTCGATCTTCCTGAGCGAGTTCTACTTGCCAGTATCCACTCTTCAGATCAAGGGTCGAGAAAATCGTGGAACCAGCCAACGTGTCTAGGGTGTCATCTATTCTCGGGAGAGGGTAACTGTCCTTCTTCGTGACATTATTAAGTTGGCGATAGTCTACACAAAAGCGTGTCGATCCATCCTTTTTCTTCACCAGTACGACTGGAGAGGACCAGGGACTGTCAGACGGTTCGATAACTCCTTCTTTTCCCATATCGCTGACTATTTTGTCAGCCTCTGCCTTCTTGGAAAGAGGAAGTCTTCTTGCTGATTGCCGGATCGGTCTGGCACCCCCAGTATCAATCTTGTGCTGGACCACATTAGTTCGACCCCCTTTTCCTTGTCCGGTATCGAAGATGTCTTGGTACTTTTTGACTAAATCTCTTAGTTTGGGCTGTTGAGCTGGTTTTATTTCTTTGGAAGAGTTGTCAACTAATTTCTCTAGTTTTCTGTGGGCATGTTGTTGGGTTGGCTAATCGTACTTCGTACGCCCCGGATCACGGATGAAACTGACGAGCAGTGCCCCAAAATTGTTCCTTTCTTCAAGGTCACTGGGAAATAATTGACATTCATGACCCTTACCGGCACAAATTTGTCAGCACGCAACAAGGTCTTCCCTAGTGCAATCCCTCGTCCAATTTTCTCATCATGAAGTTTGGGCTCGAACATCACCACGTCTCCACTGCTCGCACTCCCGTCCAGGCGAGCCTCCAGAATGGTTTCAGCCCTCTCAGGTACGCTTACATCTTCAGCCAACAGCACACGGATCAACTCTTCACTTCTCCCGAAGTACCAGCTCTTCTCCGTTGACACGTAGGACGCCGTCTTTGAAATCAATTCAAACCCTCTGGAATTCATGATGTCCATTCCGATGATTGCATCGTCTTCGATGTCCGCTACAAGTGCCTGATGTTTCACTTTAGTGTTGCCCAAAATTATTTCAATCGGTAGCTCGCCATATACGTAGCTGGCTCCCCTGTTGCTGTGCGTAGCTTCAAGTTGTCAGTTCAATCCGTTCCGGTGTTCTGGCAAAGGAAGGCCGAGAATTGTCCTAGTCGCACCTGTATCTAGCAGCATGGTGCAAGGCTCGTTATTGATGAGACCGTCTACGAAGACACCCTTGTTCTGTCGTTGAAGCATAGCGACATATGCGTTGTTAACCGGGGCTTGCCGGACACATGCCGACGATTGCCCTTCTCATCGACCTTTCTTAGTTTTCCTGCATCGGAGTCGATGAATGTTGGACATTTGCTACGCACATGTCCAATTTTGCGACAATTCCGGCATCTTATATGTCTTTCTCAGGCAACACTTCCTTCATCACTTTTCTTATGGCGCTTCAAGTTAGCAGGCTCCTGTGAGTCTTCCTCAATCGTTTGAACTTTACTTTGGCTTTTGCAGCATTGTTTTGCTGCCTCAAATTCCAAAGCTCGTGCCAGTGCGTCTACGAGATGTGTTGGACGAGCTAATATCAACGCTTGTCTGGTTTCTTGGTCACGGAGTCCATCCAAGAATGCTTGAACCGCTAGTCGCTCCATTACATTTTCCGGTGTGGCTGGATATGCGAGACGAACCAAGCGTGCAATGTCAGTTTCGAATTCTTGTAAGGATTCGCCCGATTTTTGGCAGCGATTTTTCAGCTGGGAGTGGTATACGTGTTCCAAATGGGCGTGGCCATATCGTAATTCTAGATGTTTAATCAGCTGATCATAGTCCTCCTGTTCTTGGGCGGTGGAGTTTGTAGAATATTTGTCGCTTCTCCACGTAATGCAAGTGTCAGTGCTACAGCTCTTTCCCCTGCATTCCATCCGTTTGCTTTGGCCGCTGCTTCAAACTGCCGGCGGTAATTTGCCCATGGAGTTTTTCCGTCGAACTGAGGCGGCTTCATGGAAAGCTTCCCTATTTCTGAAATGACCTTGACATCATTTATACCCTCTTGAACTTTATCCACGTTCAAACTCAAGTCCAGCATTGCATTTTCGTTAACCATCTCTGTGGAGGACGCACTATTAATTTGTTTTTTCCAGCTTACTGATCGTTTCCTTTATTTTGTCCATTTCTGCCTCGATTCCGTCTTTGATTCCATCGCTGATTATTTCCTTCATCTTGTCCATCTCTGCCTCGACCCCATCTTTGATTTTATCTACCTCCGTGTTCATTTGCTCCCTAATTTTATCTATCTCTGTCTCAACGGTTCCCATTCTTTCTTCTAGGAAATTAGCCACACCACACAATTCTTTTTTAGGCCTTCTGTGTTTCCAGGAACTTCTCTTCCAGGCTTCTTGAATTTTCTAGAAGCTTCTCTCAGATTTCTAGAATTTTCTTCCAGGCTTCTTGAATTTTCTTGAAGACTTCTCTTCTAGATTTCTCGAAAGCTTCTCTTCCAGCTTTCTAGAATTTTCTTTAAGCTTGTCTTCCAGATTTCTAGAATGTTCTTCATGCTTCTCTTCCAGTTTTCTAGCATTTTCTTCCAGTCTTCTTGAATTTTCTTCCTAATTCCTCGAATTTTGTTGCATGCTCTTTTTTCAATGATTCTATTATCGGACTCAAATCACCTCCGAACTTCGAATAAAAATGTTTCGGGGTCCTCACCTTCTTGTATAAGTCCTTCTGCAAGTCTTTCCTGGAGTATTGCTTTTACCCGTTGTTTCCAGTTCCCTTTCCTCCAATTCCTGTTTCAATTCCGCTACCTTCAAATCCGCAAGGCACTTTTTCTTGAACACATTTTGTCTTTGACGAGGTATCAGTCTGTTTCAACGACAAAGTTTATCAGTTTGTTAAAAATTCACTTCGGAATTCTTTTCCACGGGCCACCAGTCTATTGTCTGTTTCACGCGAAGAGTGTAACAGTTTATATTCCCACGCACAATTGTCCCTTCGCGAAAACCGGGCCACTGTCTATTTCTGTTTCACGCGAACGTGTATCAGTTTATATTCCACGCACAATTGTCCACTTCGCGAAAACCGGGCCACTGTCTATTTTGGGCGTACAAAAGGTCTATCAATTTATTTTTCTGACTATCCACTCCACGATCACTTGTTTATTTTCAAAATCTCACTTCCGACACCAATTGTAACGTAAATAAACTTAACTTGGTTCTACTAATTTATTTCACATTAATCTACAACTTAATTTATATTACTACGCCACTGTATGTCGATGGTATGGGCTCGTTCAGACTGTCCACTCCTCTTGAGGGCTCTCTATTTATCTCCGATACAGCATTCTCGATGTTTCGAATTCTTCCAGTTGGCGACGGCATGTTCCAATTGTTTCCAATATTGACCGTTGCATTACGCGGAAGAGGGACTGGATGGTTCTCGAACATCTCCGGGGATGATCTCATCGCTGTCGACGGCAACATGTGAGGCGACAGGTCCGGCCTAGGTTCGTTACAATATTTTTAGGAACTAAATACTTGGAAATTGTTTCTTACTTTACCTTCAAAACTGCAAGGGAGAAGTGAATTGTGATTGTTATTCAATCTCCATCATACCTACCCATTCTCTTGAAATGATAATCAAAGAATAAAACCAAATTATCTTTGAAATGAAATATTTTATCATGTGAAATACTGCATACAATTCAGTTCATGCCAAATAAATAATTCAGAGAAAGGAGAAGTGAACTTCACAATAGCCACTGAAAATTATTCTTTTAAATAAGCTTTTCTTCCCGAAACCTTACGGATAGTGGTTTCAGAAACTCCCCATAATTTCAGTTGCACTCCACTATTTAATTCCACCCATCTTCAGAAAGTTCAGTATGTTTCAGTTAATAGAGGTAATAAATTCCACTGAAACCCCCCCTGTCATGGCAGCTTTTACTTAAATGTTTATAACAAATTAAGCAATGACAGTTGCGAGTGGAAACATAATGAGATTTAACTACGAAACGGCTTTCATATGATGGCACAGTCGCTTCCATGGTGGTATTTTTGTCACAGAATCAATAGAACAGAAAATCTCTATTGATTGGACTACAGGTATTTCAAACCATCTCGGCAACGCAGCTACAAATCAAGATATTCGAATTTGGGTTCCAAAATTATAAAATCTTGGAAATAAAAATCCATTGATTTTACCTTTGTGATCAAACAATGATCGCAGGTAATACCCCAAGACTATGACAAATAGCCGACTATTGTTTTCTTCATAATTCTTTCGAGAGTACCTTGTATATCGAGACAATTTGATGAGACCATATGAACATTAATAAACTGAGAACGCCCGAGAACTTTAGCAGGGAGTTATTATTTGATTATTAATGTTCATATGGTCGAAATGAATTGTCTCGAAATACAGGTTGCTCGAGATGAATTAAAGAAAATAATAGTCTCTTTTTGTCATAGTCGAGTGATATTCAGGAAGATTATTTCGCGAACACCACAAAATCACTCGGTAAGATTCCGGTCATATTTGTCTTTTTCGCTAATGTGAAAAATAAGCCAATCATTCATATAGGTACCCTACGTTTATCAACATTCAATAGAGCAGACAGTGACGTAATCTAACAGTTGTCGAACAGCTGATGAGGGGGCAAGCAAAGCTTTTTTTCCATTAGAATACGTGTGCCTTTCTTTGTCCGAAAAACGATATCCTAAAAAAATATTCTTGACATTGTTGTGATCCTTAGTTCATAGTGAATATTGTGAAATAAGTACAAAAGTCTATAGAGGTGTTATGAACATGGATTTTCCAGTTTAAAAATACCTACGTTGTCATCATAATAACACATCAAAATAGTTTGTTTTTTTAGATTTGACGATCATGAAGGTTCATCATGAAATTTTATGCTGTTATGGGTTGAAGAAACCGATCCAATCAGGACGAGCACGTGTGATTTATCCGATTTCCTTCCAAGGCATAATTAGGAAGTAATTAGCAGAATTATTGGATTTTTCAATGGAAAAAGGAATTTTACACTATATTAACAGATAATATGTTCACTATATGTGTACAAAGTTTATAAAAATCACAACAAATCTTTAACAAACACGAAAAACAATGATCTCCACACACACTCAAATGCTTTGTTGTTTCTTGCTGACCCTGATCAGCTGATGACCGCCATGTTGTGACGGCAGTTGACAGTTCAACTTACTTTTTACAACCACGAATTACTCATAAACAACAAGAAACATAAATTGTCTCCAGACAGACTCTTTTCTTTTTTTGTTATTTTCTGGGATGGATTTGCTAATTTATGTAGTGGAACATAAACCAAAACGAGACATTTTCAATTTTGAGTGAATGTTACATCAAATTTTGAAATTCACCATAGCACTCTCATACAATCGAAAAAAATAGCCGCTCATATTTCTTTATTTACCTGAATAGTCGATCATATTGCATATCATGTGACTAAATCATGACTTTTCATAGGTGGAGCCATGTGTGAATGAAATAATCACCACAATCACGAAAGG